>JAMFNW010000083.1:88636-117619 GCA_025768815.1 Aspergillus sp. PM3604 | reverse complement strand
TCAGGGCTGGTTCTTTTCGGGCCGTGACGGAACCGCAGCGCAGGATCCCCTCTATGGATACACCCACCTACGCGATCTCTACCTGCATGCTGACCCGGAATATACCGGGAGATTCACTGTCCCTATGCTCTGGGACAGTAAGACGCAGACTGTCGTCAGCAACGAAAGTGCTGACATTCTGCAAATGTTCTACACCGAGTTCGACGACCTTCTGCCGGCCTCACTCCGGGAGACAGCCCATCCCCTGGGGGGTTACTACCCCTCTCCGTCGTCCCCATTGCGCACGGAGTTTGAGGTCTGGAATGAGTGGATGCAGGACCAGGTCAATAACGGAGTCTATAAGACCGGGCTCGCCGGTACTCAGGCCGCGTACGACGACAACGTGACGAAGCTGTTCATGGCCCTGGACCGCATCGAGTCGCACCTTCAGCAGCCCGGTCACCCCTACCTCTTTGGCGAGGCAATCACAGACCCAGATATTCGGCTTTTTACGACAATTATCCGCTTCGACGTTGCATATTATATGGTCTTTCGCTGCAGCATCCGCACCATCCGGTATGGGTATCCCAATATCGACCGCTGGATGAGACGGCTGTACTGGGATAATTCTGTAGCAACGCGGGGGGCTTTCAAGGATACAACAGCATTTCATATTGTATGTCATCCCCAGCTCTACAAACATTCAGGGACTAACTCTGAGCAGTACAAACGCGGCTACTTAGCAACTCTCCTCAGGAATCAGGGATTTAAAGGCGAGGCCATAGTGCCTGCCGGGCCTGTGCCTCATATTCTCCCACCGGATGAAACCACCTTTGTATAGTATTACTTAGGCTGTTTTGATCATCGTCGCGTTCATTTTCCATAATTACCTTATGCATGTATAATTATCTGTCCGGGCGTCCATGTTAGGAGGCAATGTGACTAAATTGAAATCATCCACAAGCAGATCCCTCTCAATAGATTGGCTACACTCGGAGTAACGGAATATGATAAAGGGTAATAAAGATATAGGCGTTCCCGTACCGGAGTTGGGACTCTCCGAGCCGCAGGCTGGTTATTCTTAATTTATATTAACTACGTATCAGACTGTCCAATGGGAAACGCCACCTGGGCACACTGCGAGGAGTAGTCCTCCTCAGAAACCACAGATATGTTGCTATGCGTATCTGACTCCATCGGGAAGTATATGCAAGGCGTGCAAAAGCCGCCAGTATAGCTACCTATTGTTACCCCAAAGGATTTCCGTGTACACTGTCTCTTCTAGCTCAATTTAAAGAGTGGTATTCAAACGATTTAATTCAGTCTCGTATCACTATCTATATACTCATCTTCCGCCCATATGAATGACTACTTAATGCTTATCAGTGTTTTCCTTAGCCAGCACTGTGGCCTTCTGGCCCTGAATGAACCCCTTGAACTGCTCAGCCGTAAATGGAGGAGTAGGAGTAGCGAGCCCCTTCTGCACAGCAGGGCGCTGGATAATCTTGTCGTTCCATTGCTTGAGATGAGGCCACTCGTTCAGATCCAGGTCGAGTGCGTCCGCCCCCTGAAAGACCCAAGGGAAAGATATTATATCGGCGATGGTGTACTTGTCACCCGCGAGATACGCAGACTCCTTGAGACGGTACTCGAGCACACCGAAGAGGGTCTTGACCTCGTTCAGGAACTTCTCAATGGCGTAGTCGGACCGCACGGGGGCGAACGCTGCGAATGCAAGTGCCTGGCCTGTCTTCAAATCAGCTCTGATACCTTGTTGCTACCTGCGGCGTAAGGGAAGATATAGCGTACCAGCTTTCGGTCCAAGACCGCCGAGTTGCCAGGAGATCCAGCTCAGCTGCTCGTAGTACTCCGGAGTTCCAGGGGCATAGCTAAACTGGCGGTTTGTGTCGTACTTGTCGACCAGGTAGAGCAAAATAGCTCCACTGTCAAACACACGCTGAGTACCGTCGGTAATGGCGGGGATCTGCCCGTTGGGGTTGATTTTCAGAAACCACCTATAATTGACCATGTTAGTCCGCAGTTGGGCTATTAAAGCGTTCAATGCACACGTACTCCTCTTTCTGCTTGCCTGACTGGATGGAAAGATGCTCTAGCTTGTAAGGCAGGCCGAGCTCTTCGAGGAGAATGGGAGGCTTAGCCCCGTTAGGAGTATTATCAGTGTAGAGGGTAACGTTGGAGGTGGCCATTTTGGGTCGCTCTTGTTGTCGAGTGCGGGTAACAGGAGCTGGATTCGATCGAACTTTGGGTTCAAGCTGCTTCTCCTTCTGAGTTGTGGAGGAGCGGAATATACGCGAGAGTAATGAAGCCACGATGGAGATTCACTGGAGGATACTTGGACAATGTTGAGATTACTGCGGTGTCTGACTCCGGGTTATATATATATATCCAAGATCGTGCAATCTTGGGCACGATTACAAGACATCGGAAAGCTTAACACCGTTAAGCCCAGCCTCCCATCGATTGCTAATCAGGAATACCAGCCTGGTGTTGACTCTATACACGCAACATGAAGGGATCCCTGGCGCCCGGCGGAGTTCGGGATTCGGCAACTCCGAGAAGTCCGAGCTTATGGAGAGAGGCCAAAGGGCTAATTCAGAGAACCAGATGGAGAGCAAGCTTGGCTTGGATGTTCAACTCCGATAAAATGCTGTTGATCCTGCAGGCTCGGAGTGTTGGGAGCCGAACCGCAGCCAGTCGGAGTCTTAGGGCTGCACATCCATCTTGTAGCTCAGTCCATCGAACAATAGGATTATTCTCCGACCCGAGTAGCGTCCCGTGAAGAAGCTTGGCCTGGCTAAGCCTTGGGGAACGTAGACGGACTGTCATGGATTTGTCCCAGTAAGAATAAAAGAACCTGTTGAGCCGTTTGATATGGTATCCTGGTATTCATTATCCAAACACCATGTTCTCTCTCTTTCTGGCTAGTCTTTTGATGGCCAAGGCCGCTCTAGGTCAAGGTGGCCAGACAGTAAACCTGGATGCGTTGTTCCGCCCTGTTCTCTCCCCTGAGGCCGAAATCTTCTATCCCTCGTGGGCGAACTGGACTGACAATGTCCAACAACGGTGGACTGACTACCTCGCCCCTTCATACCTTGGAGCCATCAAGGTTGCGACAGTTCAGGATGTCCAGAATATTGTAGGTGCACTACACGGCACCACAGATGAGGCTAATCGTCTCAGGTTAAACTTGCCACGAGTCACGATATCCCCATTCTAGCTACTGGTGCTGGACATGGTGTATCGTCAGGATTTGCTCGAATGAACGGCATTGATATTGATCTCAGCAACTTCCGGTACGCTGAGCTAGATGAGACCGGTAACCATGTCACCATCGGCGGCGCAACCAAGTTCCTCGAGATTTGGGACGCTCTTTGGCCCGCCGGCAAGGAAGTTCGTAAGTCGCTCCCTGCGATGGTCTACATAGGTCTTCTTCGGCATATCTGACGAATGGCCAGAAACTGGAGCGGCTTCCTGCGTCGGTGCTCTCGGCGCAACGCTCGGGGCTGGAATTGGCCCTCTGCAAGGCCGGCATGGCCTGATGATTGATGCCCTCGAATCGGTACAGCTCGTCACTGCCAAGGGTGAGCTCGTCACTGCTTCCAAGACTGAAAACGCAGATCTCTTTTGGGGTCTCCGCGGTGCAGGCTGGAACTTCGGTATTGTCGTCGAAGCCACCTTTGAGGTCTACGATGCGACATGGGGAGGCAACGTCCTCGAAGGAGACATGCGATTCCCAGCGAGCCTGAACGAGTCTTACTGGAAGGCTCTCGCAGCGTTGGATGAGACACTTCCCGATATTCTTTCTATCACAACGGTTCTATCGTATAGTTCTGCCACGAACTCGGTAGGTTCCTGTTCTCCTGCCACTGCGCTCGTGTCTTAACGAAATACAGTCCGTCATCACCGCCAACTTTATCTACTTCGGCCCTGAAGACGAGGCCCAGCAATATCTGCAGCCCTTCTACGATATCGGCCCAATCGCCAAGAACTTCACTGTGGTCCCCTGGAATATTCTCTATGAAGCGCTGTACTTCGGCGCCCCCAGCACCGCCTGCACGGAAAACAACCACCTGTTCAACGGCGGTGCAGCAGTCACCCACACTGATGTCGATGCCTTCGTCCAGTACACGAACCGTTTCACTTCGTTCTGGCATGATCATCCTGGTGTGTCGCCGTCGCTCGTAATCTCCCGCTTTCCAACCCAGGGAGTTCGCGCTGTTCCGGACGAGGAGACCGCGTTCCCCTACCGAGATATCAACACGCATCTGTACTGGCAGGATATCTTTGAGTACGATTCCTCGTTGGAGCCCGTGGTTTATGACTTCCTAGTTGAGTCGAGGGATCACTTTACCAAGACGAGTGGCTTTGACAACCTCACGCTGTATAATAATTACGCCCAGGGTGACGAGGGCCCGGAGGTCCTGTATGCCCACAAGCTGCCGAAGCTGGTTGAGTTGAAGAAGAAGTGGGATCCGAACGAGGTGTTTAGTTTCTATAACCCAATTCCCGTGGATTGGCCGTAGTGAAAGACAATATTCGGGTGCTTGAACTAAAGAATCATGTATGACTTTACCAGTTACCAATGTATTGTCCTTGAACAATATAGCAGACGTACAGGCTCTTATTTGCAGCTAATCACTGGCAGTCCCAACTCTTTCCTTAGAACAGTTGCCACCACTCCCACCACGTCTTGGGCAAAGCTTTCTGTATAGAACGCCTCATTGTAAACAACGCCGAGTTCCAAGCATCCACGGAAGATCCAAACAAAGCAATACATCTGCCTAGTCAACGTCTCAACGCCAACACCAACCTCAGTCACTTCAATCTTTCTTTGCGGACCGGTATAGATTTCAGAGACGTGTGTTTCTGCATCAGCAAAGGAGATGTCAATCTCACTCGGGGGCGTGGCAGAAGGGGGTGGAGCAGCCTTCATCATCGCGAGAACATCCCGGGCGTACTGCCTTCTGGAGCTCAAGAAGTCGTTGCTAATACCAGTTTCGTATTCATGATGATACTGTCGTGCATTCTCGATCCAGAACTGCGAAGGGGAAACTTGGAACATGTACCCTCCTGTATATATTCCCGCAGCAACAGCGGCGTTGTCGTACGGTGTTGGTAAGTAAGGGCGGATACTGAAGCGCATAGTGCTCGTATACGGCTTGGCCTTTGATTCAGCATTGGCAAAATGATAGGTTGCGGCAGCTGTAGATGCGTGCACGGCTGATAGGATACTTATACCATTGCTCTCGCAGGCTTGTGTGATTGCATCCGTATTCTCTCGAGAGAACCGTAGGCGAGCACTTCGTGTTCCTGAAGGTGCTCGGGACAGGTCCGTCTGTAAAGCCACTCCGACGGCTCCTTTCGTGAGAGCGACAGTTGAGAGGTACTTCTTTGCTGCGGCATGGATCTCAGGGCTGGAGTCTACCGGGTTTTTGAGTGCCTCTTCCACAGTTGGCACAAGCCAGTCGATTTCCAATCCCCAGGGCAGGTATTCAGGCTTTTCATCTGCTACGGCGGCTTCGAAAAAAGCACCTAGTAGCTGGAACGCCCCGTAGCCATCTGTACGCCAATGCGCCAGGTGGATGATGAACTGCGATGTATGAACAAGGTAGTGCCCTGTCACATACCGCGATGGCCTGAGCGAGGCGATCACATCGTTGACGCTTAGTTGCACATTTTGTACAATAGTAAAGGTCTCATCCACCCAATCTTCAAGTTCTTCAGCTGTTGGGACAAGGTAGTCAAGAGTGTCGTCGTTGGCCGTAGAGGCAATACTGGGATGTTGGAAGCGAAGCCTTTTCCAGGCCTGTCGTAGCAGCTGAACAACCTCTCCTGGGGCCTTGGACGTGGTTTCATCGAGTCTAAACGAGGCGTACGAAGTTATAGACCAGTGCTCTCGGCCTTCTGAGTGAGCTCGGTCGCCAACTGCTTTGATGAAGCGCTCGTTCTCCCCGATGGGGCGTTGGAAGTGGCCTGATTCAATCTTGGACCAAGTCATGTTGCCAAGGATGTCCATGTATATCATTTCATACGCTGTGGTGCATTCACTGGTGATAAATACACACGCAGTTACGTCCGACTCCTATAGGGATGTACGCGGCTCGGCTCGGAGTTTATAGAGGCTTGCTCTCGGAGTCTGGAGTCTATACAGTCATGAGGGTGCAGTTCCCAAGCCAGCAATTTATTAATGATGCAGACCAACTCTGAACTCCAGCCATTGCCAGCGTTCAAAATGGGTTCAATCATGCACATTCCCTGGGGAGGCGCAGAGAACATCTACCGCCGCGTTGGTCTCTCATTCCAGCATCTAGACAAAGAGCACTGGCGTATTCACTGCGTATGCAGACTGTCTTTCACCAATTTCAGTCCAGATGGCCGTCTACGCTCTCTTCGGAATGCCTGGAAATCTCTTGTGATAGAGTTCCCCCGACTCGCTGTCCGACCCAATGGCACAACATCAAAGATATATCGGGTTCTGAGCGACGAGACCGACGTTGAGAACTGGGCAAACGAGAGCTTCTTTGTCGAGTTGGAGAAGACTCCAGGCGATGTCGTGCGCACTCTGGGTCCTTGCGATCTGCCATCCCTGCACTTCCTTCCAGCTTCATCTGAAATCGTCCTCCTGACATCGCACTGGAGGATGGACGGGGTGGGAGCTTTGATGCTTCTGGATCGACTGCTCACCCTCGTGGTACTTGAAGGACACAGTACTATCCCTATTAGTCCCGAGTACCAGTGCCTTCGCATCTCTCCCTCGCTCGAGGACGCAGCCAATTGTCCACCTATGGATGCGTCTCCGGCCTCGACAATGCTCAAGTCCTACGCCAACTCCTGGATCAACAACATGCACAGACAGGCCATCAACGCGAGCGGTCTCCCCTATAATGGAGATAATACGACTCCCCCTGGTGATACAACTCAGGAGACCATGAACCTCACACCCTCTGCCACCAAAGCATTGATGATAGCCTGCAAGTCAAAGGCCATCTCCATCTCCGCCGCCGTTCATGCGGCACTCGCCCAGACTGTCTTCTCTTTGAGCCCCGAAGACGACAAATCAGACTATACAACAGTCATGGCCGTGAACCTCCGCCCTTATCTTCCGCCGCCACATAATGGCCCCGAGCATGCAGTCCAGACCTACGTCGCGAGTATCATCCCCACTGTCCCAAGGAACCAGAAACTTGCAGAGGCCGCACAGGACCTCACCCGAACGTATAGAAATTGGTACAGTGAGGAGTTCATACGGGCTCTGCGCTGGATATACACCATCCATGCGGAGCGATTGTTCAAAAGTCCTCCCAAGCCAAGTGGAGGTGGACCGAAGCCGCCGTCAGGTGTGACGTTGAGTAGTCTGGGTGTTGTGGAAGGCTTCCTCAAGGGTGCATACGATGGCAAGGGAAAGGGTGTCACGGTCGAGCAGTTTAGCTTTGGAGTGACGATGATGACGAGGCAGATGTTGCTGTATGTTTGGACATTTGCAGGGAGGTTGACGTTGTCACTTTGTTATAACGAGGCTTATTATCAGGAGGCGATGGCGAGGGAAGTTTTAGAAAGACTCCGGGATTTCTTGGAAAGCGAGCTGGGGGTTTCCCTCGAGATGGAGTGAATTTATCCATTTTCGATTAATTGTATGGTCAAGTACGGATCTCTATCACAACCCGCTCTATGGATAGATTCAGGTAGAAGTCTTGATATTGAATACCGGCCTGTTCAGATCCCTAGCAACTCGTGTTCTTGATTGGAGTCTGGGAAGAAATGATGCTAGATATACAGTGTTAGGTCTCTAGAAATGTATCAATAGCGGGTATCAAATAAGTCAAAGATGAGTAAACGAGGTCGTATCCGGCATCTAGCTCATAAGGGTCGTCCAAGTCCAAGTCCAACGCCAACAGAACCGTATACAGATTTGATATTTCAGTTGGACTGGGTGATAGAGTTCAGCATGTCAGACAACCAGTCATTGTCGCCCACCATTGGGAAATTGAAGGGCATGCTATCCAGTGGTTCGGGGAGAGACTGTGTCGACTGCATGCTTGAGAGTGGGAGACTCTCAGGGCCCATCTTTTCCTCCCAGCCCATCAGCACGGATTGGTACATCTTTGCAACCCGTGAGAAGATGTCGCTGTCGGACTCTCCCTCCAAGCCAGCCAGAGACGCCACTTGGCTCATACTTTCGATCACAGTACTGAGGATTGACAGAACGTTGGCTGACTGTCGAACGGTATTAACATCCCAGGCAGGATCCTCAAAAACGGACAATTGATAGAGAACCACGAGGTTATGCACCATTTGCGCAAAGATGGAGAAAGGAAACCCGGTATATTCAGCGGGTGGGATGGTTAGAAAAAGATTGAACCATGACTTGGTGGCCTCCAGGCAGCCATATAGGTACTCCAGTTGCTGGAAATTAAGATTCTTCGACATTATGCTAGCATTGCTAAGCGCGGACTCATGGAGGGTTAATGAAGTATAATGATGGTGGAGGAGAACAATTTCTGAATCTCTGTCAGCGGCCGCCTGTCACTGAGTAGCACAGGCACACAGAACATACTATATCCCAACGAGTTTGGTGGCATGCTGGGCTGGATCTTGCGCAATCGGGCGTGCATCGAGTGGAGGTAGAAAGAGGGCGGTGCTTGGATTGGATCTGGAGTAGAAGCAAGACCCCCATGGTATGGGCCGAGGTCTAGTTTGTCAGTTATCAACTGCAGTCGTACCTGATGCACTAGGATCTCGTCGTTGAGGCATTCCTGCTGCTCCTCCAAAACCTGAAGGCACTCGTCCATGAATGGCGTCCAACGAAGGGGGTCGGTTTTGCGGATGAATGATGAGATACTGCAACGGCATCAGCATGATCCACACACAAGAATTCGCAGTTGAAAAGTTACATTGATGTTACAAGAAAGCACGCCACCACTGCTCTCCGCTCCTCCATCGTTTGACCCCCTTGTGATGTCGCTGGCTCGTCCTCGCCCTCGTGATGAACGCACAAGGCCATCATCCTAGGCCTTGCAGAGGGATTTTGGATGCCGAGCTCATATACTGCTGCCGTGGTGAGTTGAGTAAAGACGTGTATGTTGGCCTTGTTGTATACTTGCTGATTCGACCTACCAACCGCGGCATTAGCCCATGCCCAACAGGACAGGTGAGGTAGACGAACCATCCAAGGTAGATGAGTAGACCCAGAAGAATATCCATGTCAGTGTTCAATGAATTATGCACCATTTGCTGTGCGGTGATATCTTTTATCTTTTGGTACAGAGCGCGGCGTTGCACTGCTGACCTACAAGTAACAGCCATGATACACAGCCAGGTAAAAGGCCGGTCACGGCGCAGCTGCTGCGCGGATATCCCTGGTGGGATATATACACAAGGGAAATATGGCAGCAGCTGGTTTTGGAACATGGTCAGGTATTCTTCAGCTTGAAGAATGGTGGGCTCAGAGGGCGAACTGAATTGCATAACGGCAGTATGCCCACCGACATCCGGTGTATTCGCATCGGACGAGCTTGATGGAATGGCATACACATTGCGCGCGGCGTTTCCGAGAGCAGCATCCAGCGAGTCTGGCGGCGAGAGGGCAGTCTGCGAGGCCGGGAGGTCCGCTGGCTGGCCGAACTGTCCCAGCAAGAGATTGATCGGATTTGCGCCCGGCGGCTGTACACCGGCTCGAAGCAGCGAGACAAGATCTTCCAATTTTTCTTCCAGTCGAGCGGCCTTTGAACCGGGCTGTTTGCGTGTGGATTGTCGGCGATGGACTGCTGGCTGGCGGCACTCTTTATTCAAGCGCCGACACCTGCCACGCTTAGAGGCTAACATTGGAGTCCCATTGACAAGACACTCACCTTTGACATCGCCCTCCCGATTTGGAGTAGATGCACTTGCACTTGGACTGCGAACAGTTGGAACAGGCACGCCCATAGGGGGCCGGATAGCTGTCCGAGTCGTTGTCCATCTCGTCTGGGCCCATGCGCTGGAGCCGGCCGGATGTGATGGTCGACGATGCCAGCCCGCAGAGAAACAAAGGCAGAATCTCAGACTAAAGACCAGCTGGGAAAGAGTCGACAGGGGGGAACTTTTGAAGCACTTGAAAGCAATGCAGCTGCTGATGTAAGCTGTCAGATGGCTGATCGGAGTTTCAAACTCCGAGATAGTGACCGCATTGGGCTTAGCGCGGTGGAAGGGCCTTAACTCCGAGTGGCCGGACAATAACTTTGCACGTGATGTGATGGGCCCTAAAGCAGACTAGCTCCGTCTTGTGGCCACTGCCAGCATGAAGTTCAGCGTACTGACTTCTGTAACTTCTGTATCACCGATGTATGGTTCACAATGGTGCGTAGGCCACATAAAAAGTCGAGATTCGGCTGCTCAGAGTGCAAACGCCGCCACATGAAGGTGCATAACCCTTGTTACTCTACCAGCCCAATCCTGACAGGCAGCAGTGCGACGAGAAACGGCCGATATGTGGGAATTGCGTGTCCTCAGAGCGTCTATGCGGCTATGCGGAATTAACCTTGCTTGCTATGCAATCGGGCAACACGAGAGGTAGCAAAAAAACGAGCACGCTCGCCGGCATCATCATCCATGCCCGACACGCCGCCGGAGCTCACTGCACTGGCACAGCCAGATCCGCCGGTGAATATATTACACGCGGAGCTCTTCCATCATCTCTCCACACAGACAATCCCCTCTATCTCCGAGACTGGTAGTGGTTTCTCGCTCCCACTAGGAGAGGTAATAGACTACGGCCTTGCAGCACCATATCTCCTCAACGAGCTCCTCGCGCTCGCGGCCCTGCACCTGGGGATCATCCGCGCACCGCAAAAGGAGTTCTACAGACACCATTCAGCCCAGCTACAGAACCACGCCCTACGCATCTTCCACGAGACCGAGATAGACACAAGCAGGAGCCCATCTGTGCCGGCCTTCTGCTTCGCATCAATCCTCGGCGTCCACCTCCTCTGCGACACGCTCGTCTTCCGGGACGACGCGAACGAGAACTTCCTCGACTTCCTCGACCGCTTCATCCACTACCTGCGCATCCACCGCGGCGCAAGCACCATGATCGCGGGGAACTGGGAGACCCTGAAACAGACCTCGCTTGAGCCCGTTCTCAGCGGCAGCGAAGCGAGTCTGCGGAAGAAGACAACAGCCACAGAGATGGAGACGCCGATGTCTGCAACGGCCTGCTTGTGCGAATTCGCGCCGCGAAACTCGGTACCGCTACAACGGGCACGTACGAGGCCGCGATTGAGTCGCTGCAGCACTCGCTGAATCCGTCAGCGACGGAGGGCGCGACGGCTATTGAGAAGATGCATGGCGCTGTCGCGTGGCCGGTTATGGTCTCGGTTGAGTACACGGATATGCTGGCGCAGCGGCGTCCCGAGGCTCTGGTTATCTTGGCGCATTATGCGGTTAGTTTGCATGCGTGTCGCGACATGTGGGTTTTTGGCGATGGAGGCGAGTTTCTGATACGGTCTATTGAACGGTATCTTGGGGTTGAATGGGCTGAGTGGATGGAGTGGCCGACGCGGGTGTCCGGGGTGTCAGAGAGTACGAAATCGTTCTCTGCTTGAATTGCGACTTGTTCATTAGCATGCACTGGCTATTATTACGTGCGGAGGCGTTTACTTTTCTTTAATATACTTGAGGCGATGCGCCTTGCATTTACCCCGTATGGCGAATATTTGGCGACAGAGAGCAGAACCATCGATGTGGAGTCCGAAGGGAACCGGGTGATGCAGGATGTTAGCCCCGGGAGACGAAATAAGAAACACACCAAGATGGCCCGTGCATACTCGGATCCTGGCCGTGGATAACAGTGGGCCAGCATCAGGGGTGGCAACGCACAAGGCCCACACTTACCACGGCCCCGGTCTGGCAACGATGTTTCCCGTATCCAATGTTTTGCTATACGCAAACGAGTACGGGTTGAAACAGACCTATGTGCTTGGTGCTATATAAAAGAAACACAACGACCGGTTGAAAGCATCTCATCGACTCTCTCTACGATAACCCTAAACCCTTCTTACTATGCTATTGCTACGCAACCTTATCTGCCTTGTGGCATGCGGCAGTCTTGCGGCCGCTCGCCAGCCATCTCATCGACCTGTCGTTGACCTGGGATATGAACTCTACCAGGCCGTCGAGGAAGGAAACGTATGAACCCCCAGTGCCTACATTGCAGTTCGCCCACTACTGCCTGACTGACACGTTCGTTGCAGCTCACCAAAAGCTACTACACCTTCTCGAACATCCGCTACGCAGCCCCCCCTGTCGGCGACCTTCGCTGGAGAGAAGCCGTGGCCCCGCAGGAGAACCGGACTGCCATCCAGTCCAACCCGGACGATATAACATGTCCTCAGGCAACGTCGACATGGCAGATCAGGACGAGCAGTCAGCTTAACGGGTATCTGGACACGGGCATAGTTCCAAACGTTTCGTTCGCGAACTTGACATCGCTTCTGCAGGCAGGGCAGGAGGATTGCCTTTTCCTCGATGTGCTCGTGCCCAAGAAGGTTTTTGACCACGCTAAGAACGGAGTCAGGGTCCCTGTTCTCGTTTGGATACATGGTAAACTAACGCTAACATTCAGAATTGAATTGCCCTTCTAACTCATACACAGGCGGCGGCTTCACAACAGGCTCCAAGACCGACTTCGGGTCCCCGCGAACCCTCCTCAACCGCGCAGAGGAGAACGACGAGCCAGTCGTCTATGTCGCCCTCAACTACCGCGTCGGCGCCTTTGGCTTCCTCTCCGGACCCTCATTCGAAAGCGAGGGTGGCCTCCTAAACGCTGGCCTGCTCGACCAGCGCAAGGCCCTTCAGTGGATCCAGGACAACATCCACCGCTTCGGCGGCGACAAGGCGCAGGTCACAGTCTTCGGAGAGTCTGGCGGCTCGGGTTCGATTCTGCACCATATCACTGCTGGTGGAGGAAGCATCGAGCCGTTGTTCAACAGGGCGATTCTGCAGTCGCCTGCATACTTTCCCTACCGCTCCACGCAGGAGAAGGAGAATGCATTCCACTTGTTTCTGGGCCATGCGAACGTTACCAGTATCGCGGACGCACGCACCCTGCCTTCGGAGGCCCTGATCACAGCGAACGCGCAGTCAATCGGCGAATCCCTCCCCTACGCATCCCCAATCTACGGGCCAACCCCAGACGGCGACCTCGTCATCAGCGACCCGAAAGTGCACCTCGCCCGCGGCGAATTCGCTCAGTCGCTAGAAATTATCACGGCATACAACGCAGACGAAGGGCTCGTCCTCGTTCCCACAATCCACACCGACGCCGAATACCACTCCTTCCTCCAAGCAATGCTCACGAACGCGAATGCGTCGACGATCGCCTACATCGCGGACACCCTCTACCCGCCCGCCTTCGACGGGTCGCAGGGCTATACAACCCAGTTCCAGCGCGTGGCCAAAACAGCTGGAGACCTGATCGCCAACTGCAACGCCGTCGCAGCCGGTCTGGCCTTCGGACTGCGCGCGCGGGGGTACTATTTCTCGACGTACCCGGGCATCCACGTGCAGGATATCTCGTATACGTTCTACAACCCGGAGAGCAAAGCGTCGTACTCGCTTGTTGATACGGGCGCTGTCAATGTGACGGTTGCGCATGTGCTGCAGGACTATATTACTGGATTTGCGACGCGGGGAGACATGGAGAGTGAGGGCGATGGGTTGGCGAGGGGTATTCCGTCGTATTCTCCGCGCGGGACGATGGTGCGTTTGGATTCGGAGGAGATTGAGCTGATCAGCGATCCGGGGCTGGATGAGAGGTGTCGGTGGTGGGCGTCTGGGGTGTACAACGGGTGAGTGCTTAGGGATGTTTTTGTTGGACTCTGTGGTAGTTTAGTTGATCTCATCCTTATCTTTTCTATTCAATTCAATTCGTGTGACTATTGGTTACTTAATAAAGTCTACTTGCCAACGCATCTTAAATGTCTCTTCCTTGACTCGCGTACGTGCATGAGGACATTCCGTACTGCTTGTAGTCGGCAATTAGGGTTATTTCTGAGTAGATATAGTCATAGTATTGTTGGATAAAAAATATAAACAAAAACATACAACAGCTGGGATTCGCATGTGGTCACCCACCATACTACTAACCAGCCGGCGTGTGGCTTAAGTACGGCTGAGCGGACGGGAAGCCCTGTTTTCCACACCCTGTGGTCGTATGTACTAGAACAAATAAAATACGGGTTTATATAGACATCCCGCAGCCTTGCCCTGGTATACAGTGGGGACCATCGACTGGCGAGCAGACTTCGGGGTACAGTTGGAACGGACATGGTAAACTGGATTTGTAAAATTCTGTGACTAGTACGCCGGTTCCTTACGTGTTTTGGGCTTTCTTCTTATATAACACTCAGCTGATTTTTAATTAATCAAACAAATGCGAAAGTAAATGGGATCTTCCAGAACTCCTCACCCTTGGGGTGAAATGCACCAAGTGAGTATATCAAGTGTTAATCTGAAATAATTGTTGAATACACGAACCTTGAATTCTACATGAATAACATCCTGTAAATTACTGAGATTAAAATATTGAATCAGAGTGAAATGGATTTATAAACAAAACACCGTAAATTGCCATTATATATAATTGCATATTGTTACTCTGTTGGGCTACTCGATATATATATATGGAAGCAGGTATAATCAGTGCAAAAACCCCATATCCTTCCACGCCCTCACATATCCTCGCGCAATCTCGTCACTAACAGGGCCAACCTGCGCCAGAGTAGGAGAATGCTGCCGGGCCTTTGCAGTCTCGAGCAGCAGGCCGCCGCACGACATGCGCAGGAAGTTCCCGTCGAGGAAGTCGATTAGTTTGGCTGCGGGATTCTCGCTCTCGGCGCCGGCGAAACTGCGGACCCGCTGGACCCACTGCCCGAACGGGATGACGCGGTCACGTGGGATGTCGAGGCTGCGGGCCAGCACACCAATCATGTCGCGCCACTGCTGCCGCACGGGATTGTCGATGTGGAAAATCGCGCTGTTGTTGTTGTTGTTGTTGTCCAGCAGCAGCTCCCCAAGACTCGCCGCCACGTCGTTGACCGGCGTCCACGATAGCAGCCCCTCGAAATCAGGCAGCGCTCGCAGCGTCTGCGATGACTTGACCAGGAACGAGAGGTGCTCCTGTGGGTTCCAGTATCCACTGGTCCGCGAGCCGGCCACTTGCCCCAGACGCACCGCCATTGCGTGGAAATTCCCCGGGAAGCGGTGCAGCGTCTCGTCCAGCAGTCTCTCGCAGACGAACTTTGCATCTCCATATCCATTCGGTAGGATGGACTCGATCGTCATGCGCTCTTCCGGCACGTCGACCTTGCCGGTGCGCAGCGGATAATGCCCGACCGTCGCGATGGACGAAATAAACTGGAAGCTGACCTTGAACCCACCCTTGTGTCGGTCGGAAACATCCCTCGCCAAGTCGATCAGGTTGCGCATCACCTTGAATTGCTGCTCGAAGCCCCTCACCGGCCGCTTGCCGCTCATCGGCCACGCGTTGTGGAGGATATGGGTGACACTGCCCACCAATTCGTCGTATACCTCGGGGCTGAGGCCCAGAGATGGCTTGGAAGTGTCTGCCTCGTACACCTGGAGCTTTGCCCCTGCGGCGAGCGACAGGCGTATCCCGCGAGTGTCCAGGGCCTGTTGTTGACGCCGTTCGGCATCTTGACTGGACACCTGGCGATTAATGCAGACGACATTCTTCACATTGTCAAGGTTGGCAAAATACTCGACCAGATGAGAGCCTAAACTCCCGGTCGCTCCGGTCAGCAGTACAGTTGTTTTGAGATCGTGGTCTTTTGTAGTAGCTGGCTGGGCAGGTGCTGTGAATCCCTGCGAATGTATCCGGACGTATTCGTCAACGGCCGCTTGACGGGCGCGAGTGTCAGCATTCTCCACGGACTCAGGCGGCGGTGGGATGGTGAGGCGATCATACCTCGATCCCGACGCCATCGCAACTATGACGCGCTGGATCTCGACTTCCGGACGGTTGCCGTCAGTCCAGTCGACGTGGCCGTATCCCACAGACTGCAGCGCTTGCTCCCAGCGCGACTGGTGCGAAATGGCGTGACGGCGGCCATCGTCGAACAACCACCACCCCTCGAGCAGACCAAAAATGACATCGATCCAGACCAGGGTCTCGGTCATTTCCAGCATCATCAGGAACCCATCGGGCCGCAGGGCCTTGCGGATATTCTTCGTAGACTCGACCAGACTGTGCGTGGCATGCACAGCATTGCTGGCAATGATAATGTGCTGCGTACCCAGCAGATCGTCGGCGGGCGCCTTCTCAATATCGTGGACCCGGAATTTCATGAATGGGTACTGCTTGAACTTCTTCCGCGCGGCTGCCGTGAACGAAGGCGAGAGATCAGTGTAAGTATACTCCACAGGCACGTTGAGAGCAGCTAACACAGGGACCAGGAGCTTGGTTGTGCCTCCAGTGCCAGCACCCATTTCGAGGATCCTGAGCGGTCCTTGGTGCGTAGGAAGCTTCCCAATGAGCTTGCGCAGGAAATCTTCCATGATTTTGTAGGAGAGCTTGTTCAGCATCGAGTCGCCGTAGAGACCCGACACCAGCTCGCGTCCCTCTTCAGTTCCGAATATTAATTTGATTCCGTCAGACTTTCCTGTCAGGACATCTGCAAGTCGCTTCCCGGTGAAGTAGGTCAATTTGTTGGCATAACCATGGTCTGGGTACTTCTGCATCAATCCCTGGAGCAGCTCCTCGCTTGACTTGCTGGGTGGCGCGATGGCTGTTCGCACAGCAGCGTCGCCCTCAAGGTCAATCAGTCGGGCGTCTCGCTCCAACACCATGTAAAGATACTCGGCCAGACGCCCATGCTGGGGGAGGTGCTTGATACGATCGAGCCGTTGACCAGCTTGGGCGGTGCGTATCGGACATCCCAGCTCCTCAAAGGCTTCCACGATTAGGGCCACGCACATCTGAACCTGCTTGGGATTGATCGTATCCATGTAATTGGAGCACCCGTAGTCCGCAATGTATTGGTCAGTAAGTTTCTTTACCTCGTTGAAGGCCTCCAGAACCGTCTGAGAGGGTAGATTGAGCTCGCCATCCTTCGAGCTGGTGGCAGCGGTGGCAGCGACTCCAGGGGCAGCAATATCATGAGCTGGAGATTTGATTTCGCCAGCAGTGGGGTGTTTGCTGCTCGCTGGCTTTCCGTTAATTTCCTCGCTAAGAGCCTGCACTGTGAACTCTTCCAGCATTGTATCCTCAGCAGGATGGAATCCAAATTTGGCGACCAGGTCAGCCAGCAGTTCACTAGACAACAGTGAGTCAACACCAAGATCCCGCAAGAGCATGTCGGCCTTGATTTCGTCTTCACCAATACCCAGGAAATCTGATAAGAATTCCGGGAGATTAACACTGGGGCCCTCGTCATCTGAGACGCTGGTGACGGAAGAAGCCTCTCCGTTTGACTGACTGGTTGTATCCTGCTCATCATCATCATCCTCATCTTGGTCAGCGAGGCCAGGCTCGAATCCAACGGCCGACTCGACAACTTTGATAAGACTTTCCACAGTTGTAACCTCCACTAGCTGGTCTTCTGGGAGCGAACATTTGAATGCCTGCTCCAGCTCCTTGGCCATTTCCATCCCCATGAGCGAGTCTATGCCAATATCAGCAAGTTGAGTGCCATCTGTGATCTCGTGGAGCTCGAGCCCGGATAGTTCTGCTAGCACGGCTCGAATGGGTCCTGCGACATTGGGCTTGACCGGCGCGGGAGACTTTTTGACAGGGCTCGGAGCTTTGGGCTTGCTCGCCTCCTTGGGCTGCGGTGTAGGGACAGCTGGCAATGGTTTTGAAGGGGCCGCAGCAACTGGTGAAGACTGTGAGATGCCCGGAGTGAGTCTTGCAAGCATCTTGCTCATTGCCTGCTTGGCCACTTTGGCATAGTGGATGCCCAAGATCACCTCGGCCAGCATGCCAGTCGTCGCGTCGAAGATGAAAATATCCGTGAGGTATGCTTTCTCGGACTCAACATGATGGTAGGCGAAAACATCCCAGGCGCCTGTCTTGTGGTACTCGCTACTAACCTTTGGCGATCGGATCCACTGCTCGAACCCAACGGCAATATACATGTCGCTTGGTGGACGGTCGGTCATGCAGTTCACCCATATGCCACCGACCTGACTGAACGCATCGGCAAGGTGTGTGTCGAGCCAGTGTTGACTGGCATGTTTCATATTCACGCGGCCTGCAGATTCGCTTCCTTTTCCAACGAGCTTTTGAAGTCCTCTGTATGCGGCGCCATAGTCTACAACGTCCGCGAAGGTCTTGTATATGTTCCGACCCTGGATGATATCGTCCGCATCCGGGGTGTTGAGGACGTCGAGGCAGCGCCGATGGCCGACGAGTCGCTCATACCGAGAAAATTCGGCCTGGTATTGGGGATCGCTTGTAGCCTCCAATATGATAGAACCTGAGGCGTGCAGCGTACTGGCTGGCCCACTGGCTGTACTCAGCATTTTAAAGCTCCAAGCATGTCCATCATCCTTGGCCTCAAGATCTACCCAGACGGAGCGGGAAGGATCCACACAGATTGGAGATTGATTTTCCACATCTTGTATCCTAGGCAAGTATTTTCCGTCGGAAAGATCCGGGCGAAGACTGTAAAGAGCTTCGATGACGATGGCCATCTCGAGCGTTGCGGGGCAGATGGCGGCAGTCTGAGCAATCAAATGACCCGAAATATAGTCCTGATACTTTTGGATCATGGTATTGACACGGAATCTTGCGGTGCGCTGCTTTGAGTCCTGATAGCCAACGAAAGTGTATAGCTCGGTTGGAAGCTCCTCTGATGTTTGCTGTACCGTAGGAGGGGGCGAAGCAGCTATGGCCTTCTGAGGCTTCTTAGATTCGAGCCAATGTCTGGTCTTCTCGAACTGATAAGGTGGCATCAAAATGGGCCCATACTCGTAAGTCTGGGATGTGTGATGTGGCCAGAACGTATGCGTCAACCCTTCTTTCCAAAGCGAGACACTCAAGTCAACAAGACTGTCCAGGCCTTTACCATCCGTGATGTTGACGGATTGGAAGTAAGACTCGCTAGGTGCCCCAAGGGCCCGGCTTGCCATAAGGGTGATTGTCGAGTTAGAACCGGCTTCTAGGAAGATAGCAGAGGGATACTGCTTGGCGAGGCGCTGAACAGCGTGATTGAAGTATACGGGATTTCTCATATGATCGGCAAAGAAGCCTGGCGACGGAGAGCCAGACTCGACCTCAGTTGCTCTCTCCAGATGAATTGAGGATTGGCCGAGAGTTACCGTTTGTCCGATCTTGTTCAGGTCATCTAGGAGGGGCTCAACGAGCGAAGAATGGAACGCGTTGGTGACATTGAGCCTCTTCGTCCGCATGGCTGAGAACTCAGGCCTGCTTTTGACAGTCTCGACAACAGCGTCTATTGCTTTCGTCGTTCCTGCAACCGTGAAGCTGCGTGGTCCGTTGTAGCAGGCGATATTTGCCGCAGGGTTCTTGGGGCTTTCTTGATTTGCTTCCCTCAGCATTCTTTCTACAACATCGAGGTCCCCTTCGACGGCCATCATAGAGCCAGGATCGGAGCCCCAGCGGTCTCGGACCAGCCGAGCCCGCGCGGCAATAACCCCGAGGGCATCCTTAACCCCTAGAGCTCCAGAGATGCTGAGAGCCGTCAACTCGCCAAAGCTGTGCCCGACAACAGCGGCGACATGTACTCCACAGTCGGCCCATGTTTTGGCGACAGAATACTGCATTGAGAACAGCATCGTCTGCAGCCTCACGGTGTCCTGGATAGGGTTCTTCTCGAAGATATAAGGGTAAAGACCACCGACCCCAAGATCTTGAAGAACTGAGTTACAGTAGTCCAGATGACCACGGAGGACCCGAACGCCATCATATACCTTGCGATCCAGGCCTATATACGTGGAAATCTGACCTCCGAAGCAAAGAATAACAGGCCTTTCTGGCTTCTTGGACGTGAGGCTAAAAGCCGTGTCGCTTTTGTTGACGAAGCCTGTAAGCTTCGCTTCCAGATCTCCGAGCGAGGTCGCGCTGAATACAAGTCCCGCGTTAAGGTTGCGATTCGACTGCTTGTACTGATTGAAGGAGACGTTTGCGAGCGTGATGTGCTTGGCTGAGATTGACTTCGTGCGGATTAGGTTCGTGAGCCTCGTGGCGTATTCGCGAATACTTCTCTCGTCCAAACCAGTCAGCCAGAAGGGGTGCTTCAAACCTTCAGAATGGATTGCTGAGACACCAGACCCCTCATGCTGCATTGGCTGGGTCACAACCATCGAGGCGTTGGAGCCAGAGGCACCGTAGTTGTTGATAAGGGCGGCGCGATAGTCGGAGTTCCAGTCCTTGAGAGATGTCACAACCTCCATCATATCGGACGGGGATGCTTTGATATGCGGGTTCAGGCTCTGGAAGCTTGCTTGAGGTGGCAGCTTCCCCTCTTGGATCATGAGAAGAATCTTAATCAAGGCGATAACCCCAGATGCGCCTTCAGTATGACCGACCAGACCCTTCACCGAGCCGATTGTCATAGGGGTCTGACGAATGGGGCCACCAAATACTTTAAGAATACTCTCGTACTCGGCTGGATCGCCCACCGGGGTTCCAGTGCCATGGGCCTCAACAACAGTAACCTGGCGTGGGTCGAGTCCGCCGTTCCGTGTCACGTCACCGAAGAGGCTTGACAGCGAGGGGGAATTTGGGACGAAGATAGGGGTGCAGTTCTCATTCTGATATACAGCGGTGGCTGGAATACATCCCAGAATAACGTCACCATCGAGCACTGCTTGGGACATCTTCTTGAGAAAGACAGCAGCAATGCCCTCACCACGACAATAGCCGTCGGCCTTTGCATCGAAGGGCTTGCAAGCTCCAGTCGGGCTCAGAAACGACGCGCCAGCGAGGTTCTGGAACCAGAGAGGGTTGGTCATAACGTTGACACCGCCAGCAAGCGCTGAAGTACACTCTCCACCTAGGATCGCCCGACATGCCATGTGGATGCAAACTGCAGAGGCAGAGCAGGCAGAGTCGATGGTCATGCTGGGACCTGTCCACCCAAAATAGTGACTTATTTTTCCCGCAATGAAACTGCGGAGATTACCAGTCGCCGAAAATGCGTTGGGATCGTGGCAGGCAACGTTGTTTTCGTAATCAGTCGCACATACACCGAGGAAACAGCCAACCTGTTGCTCCGGCGAGTGGAAGTAGCCGGATTGCTGGACAGCCTGGTAGGCAACCTGCATCATGAGACGTTGCTGGGGATCTTGCGATGCCACTTCACGAGGGCTCTTCTTGAAAAACCGGTGATCGAAGGCATCAGGGTCCCTGATGAAGTTCCCAAACCACTTGCGCTTGGAGTCAGTCTTGCGCCAGTGGGTATCGAAGGAAATCTTCTCTGGTGGTACTTCAATATGCTGCGATTTGCCCTCGCGTAGGAGTTGCCAGAATTCCTCGGGGTCGTCAGCATTGGCCACCTTTAGGGAGTAGCCAACCACTGCAATATCGTTGTCGGAGTACCCTTGTGGGTATTTTAGCGACGACTTCGTCTTTGAAGTCCCTTGAAGAAGCCGAGCCTTTGCGCTTTCAGGATTTATCATGTATACGACTTGATCGTTCACGGACCGCAACAGCGAAGGAGGCACACATCGCTCGGGGCCAAAACCGACGACGGTTGTTTGTTTGTCCCCAAGCCTGGAGGCATGTACTGCCTCAAAGGTTTCGTACCAGTAGGATTGTTCAACGAGGATACTCTTCAATGCGGAGTGATGTAGTTTGCCCCCTGTTACCAGGCCCCCATCATTGGACCGGATAGCAGTCACAAGCCTTGATGCGTCGGGGAATTGAAGGGTCGAGTTTGCGTCGCAAAATTCCAGGATCTGCTGGATATCATCGTTGTAACAATCGCTATGGAATCGTCCGACTAGATTCATTTCGGTGGCGACGACGCCAGCTGCTCTAAGCTTGTCCTGCAGGGACTTGCTGCTGCTGGCGGCCGTCGTGACCGTCGCCCTGTTCTTGTCGTATAGAACAGATACATATGCCTAAGGCTGTTAGTCACTCCTTGCCAACGGGAGATTCGGTGCTTTGAAGTACCTCGGGGAACTCATTCAATATACACGTCATCTCTTGTTTTGCACCGAACGAGTTCCATGCCGTGGCCAAGGAGATGGAAGCATTGTGGGCGTTGCTGGTCTCCTGAGCATCAACAAATGCCCCGATCAGCGTTGCCAATCGGACTGCCGTCGCTGCGTTTTGTTCAAATTGTGCTTTACTGGTGGCCGTGGCAACTGCAAGGGCACTGAGGAGACCCGTACAGAAGCCGACTGTCTCGGTTTCTTGCCCAATGTTGGAATAGATGTCCTCGCTGCTGCCAGAATCAGGGTGAACAATCCGCAAATACTGTGTGAATTGCGTGAGCTGAGAAATCACCACTAAAGGACTCAGCAGAACATTGGGCAATGTGCGCGTAATGGGCGACACTTCCCCGGAGCTCAGCCATCCGATCAGCTCCTCCAGACTTTGTCTCCCTTTGATGACATCGAGCTGAGGGAATCTTTGTACGAACGTTTCCCAGGTCTCCGGTAGTTGGGAGACGATGTCGATGACCCACTGGTTGTACGGGTCATTCAGAACTGCGTCGCGGATTTCTGCAAAGGACTTCTCGTCGAAGGAAAGGGCCTGAGGGCCGAAGAGGAGCACAGTATACGGAGCCATTGTTAAAGAGCTTCACGATCAAGGTGTTGAACGCGAGAGAATCTATTTGAAGGACAACAATCTAACTTGGTGGATAAGAAGTATACCAGGTCATCTATCGCCTAGTTCACAGCTGACGGGATTGATGCTTTATAGAGCCCTTGATAAGCATACGATTAACATCATGGCCATTCCGATTATACGAAGCCTGTCGGCTCGGAAGACAATGCCTTTCAACGAGATCCTGAAGAATCCTTCGTCCAGATAAGCCAATACACAGTGGCCATTGTAGCGGCTATCACAATTCATGTTAAGGCATCTCGTATCCTGAATTAAATGGCAGATCCTTTTTCGAAAGGATCCAACCCCTGGCGCCTTAGTTCTGCTTATATGCCACTTCAGGCTCGTGAGAGAGATACGGGGGTCATTGGCCGGCTGATATCTTCCACCGGAGCCGTTGAAGCTGCAGCAATGTCGCAAGTTGTTCGTTTACGCGAGGAGGGGCAGCAGTGAATAAGCGACTGGGATTGGAATCCGTTGATGTCGTCAGAGTCCTTCTAGGAAAAGGGCAGACAAGATATCGGGGCAGCAAGTCCGAACCCCGCGGAGTCTGGAATTTAAGAACCGTAAAGTCCAACTCCGACTGACTGAGATACTCGGACTAAAGTCCGGCAGCCGAGTTTGTGCATGGAAAGTTGCTGATTAAAGGGCACAGTCTTCCTGCTACCCTGGACATGCGTCCTACATGAAGCGTACTTTGTATAGACCCTTCTCGTCCTCTCTGTTCCCCCCAAGGCCCTTCGTCCAACGCAATATGGCTCCCACCAACAGCGCAGCCTGGATCACAGCTGCAAAGGCCCATCCGCTGCAAGTCAAAGAGGCACCATACACCTCTCCCACAGACAATGAGCTCGTCATCCGCAACCGTGCAATCGCATTGAACCCCGTCGACTTCGCTCGACAGCTTCTGGGCGCAGGGCTGTTCCCCTGGACCACCTATCCGGCTATTCTGGGAACAGATGTCGCCGGAGAAGTGGTCGAGGTCGGCGCTGGAGCTGCAGCGAGATTCAAAGTCGGTGACCGCGTTGTCGGACTGGGCAGCGAGCTGAAGAACAACAACCCGGCGGAGGGTGCGTTCCAGGACTATGTTGTGCTGCAATCCCAGCTTGTTTCTCAAATCCCGCCAACGCTCTCATTTGAAGACGCCTCAGTCATTCCGCTCGGCATCAGCACGGCGTCTTGTGGTCTGTTCCAAAAAGACCACCTCGCTCTTCAATTCCCAACCGAGCCCCGCGCTGCATCAGCCGGCCAGACCGTCCTGATCTGGAGTGGCTCTTCCAGTGTCGGTAGCAATGCCATCCAGCTCGCAGCAGCAGCCGGATATGAAGTCTTCACGACGGCTTCCCCCAAGAATTTTGACTATGTGAAATCCCTCGGCGCCAGCCAAGTCTGGGACTACAGCAGCCCTACAATCGTCGAGGACATCATTGCCGCGTTCAAGGGCAAGACATCCCCTGGTGCTCTCGCCATTGGTGATGCCTCTGGTGTCCCAGTTGGCGAGATCGTCAGCCGCGTTGACGGGAGAAAATTCATCTCGTTGGCCAATCCACCAGCCGGAGGATTACCGGCAGGCATCGAGACCAAGTTCATCTTTGGAGGTGACCTGAAAGACAACGAGGTTGGACCCGCCATTTTCGACGCATATTTGCCCAAGGCCCTGGCGACAGGCACTTATAAGATCGCCCCCCCTGCAGAGGTTGTTGGAAAGGGTCTCGGGGCCGTCCAGAAGGCACTCGATGATCTGCAGGCCGGTGTTTCGGCGAAGAAGTTTGTTGTTTCCCTGTGATCTGTGATGTATACACTTGAATATATATATAGATATTTCCTGGAGTCAAATATAACACACTCGCCATTTAGGATAACCGTATATTGGATAGATTAATAATTGGTAAGCAGTCAATAAGACCAGATGAGACTACCCCAGCTTGGATGATCGTTCCCATCCACAGCTCCCTCAAAACCAACTTCTGCCTTTGCCTTTGACGTCCAAGGAGCGGTGGCATTGCGCCGCTTCACATACTCGTAGTATACAATGTCCCAGACAGGAATTTCGGCCGTCACTCCACGGTTCTCTTCTGATATCGTGTCCCATGGCCCGTTCACCAACACTGCCTCGCATCGATACCAGCTGGGATCATACGGAACACTCTCGTTGAGGTTATACTTGGCCAAGTATTCCGCCCCTTTGAGTAGTAAACTATCCCCCAGTTTATATAGATCGACGCCCTGACTCTGGCCCACCCTGGCCGCCATTGCAGCCCACGCAAGCCCTGACATTGCGTGGCCCTGGTCTCTGCCAGACTCTGCTGACTGCCCTGTTTCCAAGTCATAGGTGGCAAATAATCCAGCACAGTTGTCTTGAATATACGCATCAATTGCATAGTTCCATAACTGAACGTCATCCAGGTACGTTGCAAAACTGAGCAGGGCCTTTATACTGGCCATTCCGTAATTCGCCTGCCCGATGGGGATGGACTGCCGACTGAACAGCCAATATAGCTGTACGCTGAATCCATTGCCGCCTTGCCATTTTGCACCGGCTTCTGTCCAGTTGCCCTCCCATCTCATAATCTCTGCCGCATTCACAAACATATCCCCATCTAGCCCAATCATGAGCGACCGGTCTGTCCCAATGATCTTGGTTAGGTTCGTGCCCCAAGCATCAAGGATACTCGTGCTGCGCTCCCAATGTGCCTTCTCCTTAGTGATATACCACATCCAAGCGTTCTGCCACGCGGCACGGGAATCATCCGCAAACGATGTATAGTTTGAGGTCTGCCCACGGCTTAGAACGGTGGCGGGCCCTTTCATGGTGTAGGTTGCCTGGGAGTAGGAATCATTGGCGAATTGGGCGTAGGCTGAGGCCCAGGGCTCTTTTCCCTTCAGGACACCTTGCCGGGCTCGTTCTAAGTCGTCGTGTGTATGCCAAAGTCCGGGGTGAGTGAAGTCGCTTGTCCGGGTTTTGAAGAACTCAGAACGGTTTATCTGGACCATGTCATGGACCCGGGGGATTGGCGGTATGATTCCAGGTACATCGGCAACTGTTGCAGTTGCAAGGCTGCAGATACTGGACAGGAGGAGTGCTCCCCGTAGCAGAGATATCTGGTAAAAGTGAGTAGCGATTCAAGTTGGGCTTGGTCTGGGAGCCTTACATGCAGCATATTGGCGTTGCCGTCTTTGCGATGACAGTGCGAGTTCGCCTGGATGGAAGCAATTCTACCAGGCCATTGATTTCCTTTTATTGACTAAAGTCTGGAGATCCCCATAAAATGTTAACTCTCCGCACTATTCCTCCACGGCCGGCCATCCCCCGCCATCCCCCACCCTGCGCCCAGGAGCGGGATAATGCTCGGGGCCGCCCCGATCGAGCTGAGATAAAGGTTAGTAACAGACCAGGAGCAAGTCGATGAGAGCTACAACACGCATCAGGGACGCCATGATGAAGGCCGTATTCTTTTTCAGCGCCCTTATCTCAGGACTGGCCGCCGCGTTCCAAGACCCCCTGTCCTACCGGTCCATCAAACCCACATATACCCTTCCAAAGCCGGATAATGTGACCACTTTGCTGGAATTTATCGATTCACGGCCAGACCTGAGTCGGTTGCGTGATGCCCTTGCCCAATCTGGTGGTTTTGACAAGGCTTTTGACACGACCCCGACTTGGGACTTCACTTTCTTTGCGCCGAACAACGATGCATTTGCCCATACCGGTCGCTATTTCTCCACGTTCGAATCCACACCGTATGTTATTCACCCAGAAGCAAAAAAACAATCCCCCGTCTCCCAGGGGTAGCAGAAACCAAGATGAAGGTCGCTGATTAGGTGCGCTAGGAAGGGAAAATGGTGGCTGGGCAATACGATTGTGCATCACTATGTCCCCAACTCGATCCTGGCAGCAGCAGACTTTAATGAGACATACCAGCGAGTCCAGGTAGGTTATTTGATCCGACTAGCATCAAGTCGAGTTACCAGGAGCCTGGCTAAGCAAGATGCAGACTGCGACGCACCTCTTCATCGGTGCAAAGGTAGAAAACGATGGGCTCGTTTTGAACCAGGTCGCTCGAGTTGTCGAAAGCGATGTCCCCCTCACCAAGGTAATTCCCCGAGATTGTTTAGGGACTTGCAGGTGCTAAGACTCTGTAGGGGGTTGTGCACATTATTGACCGTATCCTCGAGCCCGCTGCCCAGATCCATGAGGATGACCTTCCATGGATTGAACAAGAGTTTATCGCGGGGAGCTGCTCAGATCCATCACTTCCATATTGCTAGTACATTTTATACAGACTTGATGCATGTATAGACCTTGCTCGATAGAAACAGTGGGAGAGGTTTGAGGTCGGTATACAGTCGAGGGTTCATATATATTTTGCCATTCGATTTGGCTACGCAGCTATGTATCAAGTATAACTAGCAATTACGGGGTCCATTAAAATCAGTGCAGCTAGGAAAATAACTTGAACCACAACTGGAACCCCTTCACGGAGTATATTCTCGACTGCTAAAGAGATATACCATGGCAATTGATCCCCACATATTCGGGGCAGAGTCTCCAAACAAACAGGCATCACCAGTAACTAGGGGTGGTACAACGACGCCGTTTACATGCTCCGGGGGATGGCCCGACGCTGGTGATAGCTTCAGCAAGGCCGGATATTCTCAACGGACCCTATTCCATGCACCGAGTCAGATAGGTGGGGTTGACTGACCGGGAGAAGTAACGGAGCTCCGCCGGTACGACAACTCCCAAATGAAATAACCGGAGATTTCCCTGTTTGCGATCAATGATGCTTCGATAACACAGGCGTACCTCGCCATGATAGCCAGCTTCTCCCTCACAGCAACCGCGATGGCCGGCGCGGCTGTCGCAGGTGCCCTGGGAAACACACCCCAGATGGGTTTCAACACCTGGAACTCATTCAAGGCAAACTACAACCAGAGCATCATCCACGATGTCGCAGACCTGATGATCTCTCTGGGGCTCCAAAACGCAGGGTACAACTACCTCCTCCTCGACGAGGGATGGTCCGACATGGAGCGCACAGACGAAGGCTACCTACAAGCGAACCGAACAACCTTCCCCGACGGGATACAGCCACTGGCCAGCCAGGTCCACGGGATGGGATTAAAACTCGGTCTCTACGGGGATAGTGGAATCCTCACCTGTGGGTTTCGGCCGGGGAGCTGGGGGTATGAAGAGAGGGATGCGATGACTCTTGCAGAATGGGGCGTCGACTACTGGAAGTACGACAACTGTGGAGGCTTCCAGGCCATGACGCATGCGCCGCAGGAGAGGTTTCTGACCATGCAGAATGCGCTTCTGCGGACGGGAAGGGAGATCCTGTTCTCTGTGTGCGAGTGGGGGTTCCAGTTCCCGTGGCATTGGGGTGGGCGTATGTGACCTCTATTACCAACGTTCATGCACAGTACTGACTGATATGGCAGATATTGGACACTCATACCGAATGTCGGGCGACATAACAGCTTCCTTTACGAATGAGACGGGCTGTCCGTGCAAAACGGCGTATTGCCTTAATACGGGCTACGCTGGGTGTTCGGTCACCAGTATCCTGCAAAAGATGCGAGAAATCAGCGTCTACCAGGAGCGCTCGCACTGGCTTGACATGGACATGTTGGAGATCGGAGTCGCCAACATGACTGTCCACATGCAACAGACGCACTTTGCGTTCTGGGCAGCGTTGAAGTCACTGCTTATTATTGGGGCGGATCTGCGAAATATCGACAAGGGCAGCCTCGAGATACTGAAGAACAAGGAGATCATCGCGCTGAACCAGGATCCACTGGGGCGTCCGGTTCATTTCATCGAAGGGGCCGGGGTGGAGGGCTCAATCCAGGTCTGGGCAGGGGAGCTGCAGGTTGGACACGTTGTTCTGGTCTTTAACGAGAAGAGCTATCCACAGGACGTCTCTGTTCCGCTTGAGGCGCTTGACTTGGGAATTAATTACCCCGTACGTGCGAGGGAGCTGTGGTCTGGCAAGTCGTGGGGGAGAATCTCATCTGTCGAGACAACGCTTGAGTCTTATCAGACTCTGGTTTTCAGGCTTTCATAGTCTCGTTGAATTATTCACAGAGAGTAATAATAAGAATGTATTAAAATACTCCTAGACTCTACATGGAACATACTTATGAGTAATAAGTTAGTAGATTGTATAATTAAGATCATTAGTTATGCC
>JAMFNW010000083.1:0-88626 GCA_025768815.1 Aspergillus sp. PM3604 | reverse complement strand
TTATTTTTTTTTTTTTTTTTTTTCATATTTTTTGTTTTTTCCCCCCCCCCCCCCCCCCCCCCCCCCCATGCCAGCCACACCGGTTTGGTCATTGTAACTTCACCGATCCCCACGGGGAATTGTCGATTGTGATCCACAGATCCCACGGGGGAGCTGCCGGACCTCCTCCGGTCAGATCTGCCTGGTCTCGCTCGTGTGGGTATGTTTGCTCCGGTGGGCAGTGGTTATGGCCGTGGTCAGTGGCTGCTGTCCCCGCATTTCTCCTATTTCGACTCCTCCACTAGCCTGCTCCACGCTCCAAGCTCTCATCCCTAATTATCTACGACGGGACCTACACTAAATAAGGTAAAGTGTGTGTGATATCGGTAACTGGCTGCCTTGCGGGGGCGGGCAATGTGTCGCCGCAGGCTCCTGTAGACGCCATGCCATGTTACGTATTAAAGGAGTGAGCGCGAGTTGTCTCCCCAGCTGCACTATGGCAGTTGTAAACCTTGATAGGCACGATGAGGCTCTCCCTGATACTTTCTGCCCTGCTGCGCACACTCTTGTATGCCAACTCCGGCCATGCCATTTCCAACCCCATCATCCCGGGCTGGAACCCTGACCCAGCCGCCCTCCGGGTTGGCAAGGAGTATTATATTGCCACCTCGTCAATGGAGTACTGGCCGGGAATCCCAATCTATCGGTCGACTGATTTGCAGCACTGGGAGCTGTATTCACATGCTCTCACGCGACCAGAGCAACTGCAGTTGAACGGGGTCCCAACCAGCGCAGGTATGGCTGTCCTCTGTTTCCTGCTATTTCTTCGCTGACATCCAAACCAGGTGCCTGGGCACCGTCAATGAGCTTCATCAATGGGAAGTTCTACCTTGCCACATCTGTCCGGTGGACCTACGACCCCGTGGCCAAAGTATGGCCTCGGGTCTTCTGGGTATCTTCAGCAGACCTCAAGCACTGGTCAAACCCTGTCTGGTCGGATCCCTGGGGGATTGACCCATCGCTGTTCCAAGACCCAGCCACCAACCGGGTATATCTCAACCTGATGGCGCCGAATAATAATATTGACAAACTGTGGGGCATATACCAGTGCGAGGTCGACCTGGCCACTGGCCGCTGTGTGGGCGACTACCGTTCTCTATGGAATGGCACCCTACCGCATACCGCGGACGCGCGCCCGGAAGGTCCAAAGATGCTGAAGCGCGGTGACTGGTATTATTTATTGATAGCGGAGGGTAAGTATGCCTCCCTATTCAAGGTCTTGCATACTTATACTTACTGGCGCCGCAGGGGGCACCGATGAACTGCATCGAGCCACCGTTGCCCGTTCTGTATCGCCCACAGGGCCCTGGGAGCCAGCACCCAACAACCCCCTGCTATACAATGGCGAATTCGGCTTCAACAACCTCACCGTTCAATCGACCGGCCACGCAACCATGTTCGACTCCGACCGTGGCGACTGGTATGCGGTTTTCATCGCCCGCCGCAACATCAACGGCTCATCGCCTCTTGGCCGTGAGACTTTTCTATGCCCTCTCGACTGGAAGAATGACTGGCCGGTCTTCAATAACGGCGATCCCATTCTGCTGAATACCGACGCAAGATCGACCTCACCCCCAGCGCCGTTCGTGGACACATTCAGCAACCGTACATTGCACTCATCCTGGTATCAGCTACGAACTCCCTACCAGGAAATCTACACTCTACGGCCGAATAGCATCTCCGACTCACCAGGTCTGGTGCTTCATCCTAATGTCTTCTCCCTTAGTGACCGCGATGTGCCGGCTGCCCTCCTCCGTAAGCAGAACTCCCTCAATACTACGTTCTCTGCCACTCTCTTGCCACTCCAGGACCCCGGCTCCCTCGGTGTTAAGCAGTCGGTTGGAATCAGCGCCTATCTGAGCGAGCTCCAGCACCAGGACATCGGGGTTACTGGGTGTACGGACAATGCAGGGACGATGTGTATATACACTTCGCTACTCAACAATGGCACAACGGAGGTATGTTTAGCACTATGTTGATTTTCCCCTGTGCAACAGGTTGTCTAACGCACTGAAATACATTTAGTATGCACAGTACCCCCTAAAGGAAGTAGTAACGCAACAAACCATCACGCTCTATATACGGGCGCAACCTCTCCAATACCAGTTGGGATACAGCATGGACAGTTCAGCAGTCAAGTGGTTGGCTTCATTCCCATCGTCCTGGATGGCGGTCGCGCCGCCAGATTGGTTTATCTTCAGCGGCGCTATGTTTGGTTTATTTGCAACTGGAAACGGAGAGCCCTGGCCTAACGGTGCCCCGGAGGTTGGATTTCAGAGTGTGAAGGAGGTTTACCATCCGGAGAATATCCCTGATTATGATCGCTGGTGAGGTTCTGGGCTAGACAGGTAGTTCTTTTATTTTACTATTTGCCTTCCGATAAGGATACTCAGGGGTAATGACACGGAAGATTAATCAAATATATACTGTCCCCAGTAGCCCGTCGGCGGGACAGCTCCCATAGAGGCTCTCCTATCCTCCATCTAACCCTAAGCCATGACTCAAAACAGTGACAACAGCTTTCCGATCACCTATCAACTGAATAGCAGATGTGATCCCATATTTCCTCAATTTGTCATTCTCTACCAACGATCACAAAGTCGACATACAAATGTTGATCTAACCCGACCAGGTCAAGTTCGCTACATGAGGACCAATATACATGGGAACGAAATCAGCCACAGAGTACCAGCCTGGCTTCTGCATACCGTCCCAGACATGCAAACCATTAATCTCCAAGCCCTGGAAGTCTACGAACTGGATGTTCCGGTCATCATCGTACCCTCCTATAGCTGGGATGTTACCTCCCATCCCATTATACGACAGGTTCCTGACAGTAACATTGCGAATAGCTCTCCCAGGCGCCAGATTATACTTCTGGTTATATAGAACCTTGAAGCTAAGAAGCATACCAAGCCGGAAATCTTCGACGCGGATATCTTCAAAAAGAATATCCTTGAGTAGGTTCTCGTCCCCGCAGTTAATCGCCAGACAGCCCTGGTAGTCCACCTGCGGCTCACGGTGGTCCAGAATATCAATATTCGAAATCGTCACACCTTCCATCACTTCAGGGGCGTTGGGGTTCCCATGGAGTCCCAGATGAATAGGGTGTGCCACATCAGCCCATAAAGACGAGTCCCGTAACGTGATGTTCTTCGAATCCCCGTAGTATTCCCAGCGGTGCTGGTATAAAGCAACACAATCGTCCGAGTTACGCATGAACAAATTCTCAAGCACCACGTCCTGACTGCAGAAGACATCGATACCGTCGCCCCATTGAACCGCACTGATGGACCGCAGGCCAGAGACAGCAATATCACTGCTAGAGCCAATCATCAGCGAGTAGTGAGCTGGATTGAGCACGGTGACTCCCGCGACGCGGATTCTTTGGGAGTAGCTGATTGTGATGGCCTCGCTGGGACTCCTGTAGAGAACTCCGCGGCCGATAATGGCTCCGTCCGAGATGTTCTCGAAATTGAAGCCCCCTTGTACCACGGAGCCGGGAGAAAGATAAACTGTCTGTCCGGATGTGACGTTTACCACGTCGCTGAGCTGGTGGTATCCGGCGCCATAGTATATAACGGATGAATTTTGCTTGAATTGCTCCTCCGTGAAACTATCGTTCTCGACCCTATCCAGAAAGAGATGCAAGACGTTAAAGACATCCCCATTGAGCTCGACAACCAGGTTCGCTGGCTCACTGAGAGACAAATAGATGACACGACCACGGACATCCGCCCGCAGGCCGTACGAAAGGGGGCGAACACGGACGGCGTCTATCGATGGGAATGAAGCTCGAGAAGGTTCAATGGAAAGTTCAATAGGGCCGCTGAAGTCAAAGATCCCGAGCGATGTATTGTACGCCACGGTGTTTCCCGTCGTTGCGTTGACTTCGTGCACGTTGGCATGGAACAAGTCGAGCGACTCCCAGTGTCTCGTGTCGTCCCCGGCCTTTGATCGGACTTTAACCTGGTAGGAATCGGACTTGGGTATCTCTTCTGGTATTGGGGAGATCTGGATACTATTCTGACTGAGGGAGCGAACGGCATTTGCAGTTGAAGGTATTATGATGGTACACAAAACGGCTAACATGCTGACGGTAAGTCGTCTGAGCTTCATCTGGGGTGCAAACATGATTGAGATTGGATCTAGTACAAATTGGAGAGAAAGTAATGACGGTCTGCCCGCTCAACTTATACAGCCCAGTCAAAAGCAGCGGGCGACAAACTGAGGGCTCACCTTGAGCCGGGCCAGGTCCGGCGATTGTTCCAAGAGAACCCTTCACGTATATCAAGGTTCTCTCTTCAGCCAGCGCCTTCCCGGAAGCTCTCCCGAGCGCAGTCCCAGACCCTGATATGGTTGATCGTCCGGAGAATCGGTAAAATCCCAATGCCAGGTGGACTGTGGTGTGGACCTCTCGGCGACAGACAGCTACCGCTTTGTTGGGCAACTGCCAACAGGCGTTGGCGTTAGAATCTCCGACAACCTTCATGCAGGCGCCATAGCCCGCGAGAATAGAAATCTCCCAGTGGCTTTACCAAGAGTGTTATCATACTCCATCGAGCTTCCTGGGTTCCGCGCAGACATCCGCCGCTGCTGTCTCCAGCCTCCACCGATCGGCAGTCGGTTAATTAATGAAGGATCAACGAACGCCGAAACGGTGTCCACCAGCTATATTAAACCTACGTAAGACTGAGGGTACGAATCTCTCCAGTCGATGCTCCGAACGCCTGTGCAAGCGGAGAATATCTCGGAGCGAGTGTCGCATTTACATATCGTCGCCAACGCAATCTCCTGATGGCGCAGTATATATCCAGGGCCAGAACCCTTTTGCTCTATGGGATAACCGGATTCTTGCTGGGTAAATACCGCTCTGTTGCCTGCATTTTTCCCTTTCCCTAAGGGGAAGGACAATCTCTTGTGGAAGAAGCTTTGAGTGGTTAACCATAACGCAACAGCGCCGAGTATGCATTCAAGTATAATACTGACAACGACTTCCTCTATACCGCTATACAAACTCGGATGTCACTTGGGATTCGGGACTGCGTTATTCAGGCTGGACTGAGCATGCTCGGGGTATGTGGCATAGTTTGGTGTTCCTTGGTTTTGATATGGTCTATGTTGAGTGTGGTCTTAACTTTTCGACTTCTATATCCAAGTTGGGACTTTTCAGTGCGTGTAAAGAGCCCCTCAATCTCGTTATCCCAACGGCGATCATGCTGAGCAAGGAGAGAGCTCATGCTGACAACCAGGTAGGTGGGAAGAAAGTAACATACATACCCTGTGGTTCTTGGCACCCCCAGCCGGTGCAGTTCTGCTTCCACAGGCTCTAGTATAGTATTTACGATAAACCTGGACAGGCCCAGATCTTCTCCAGGCGCACAGATTTGAGAGGATGTGGAGCATCCTTTACTATAGGCCGTCGGTGATATTGACCAGTATAAACCAGCAAACGATAGGTCAGTAACACCCGACGGCAGATATCGGGCGATGCAGGAAATGGCCCACAGGTCAATTATCAGTGCGGAGTAATTTATTCTTTTAACTCTCCTGTTCCCCCACAAGCGGCAGCTGTCTCCACTCACGGTACTCGCGGGGAAGATGGCACGAAATCGGTTGTTCAATGGAAAGGTAGTCAGTGCGTGGGATATAACCAACTGAAAACTGATAAATGGGTCGCTCCGCCGTCAAGGTATCCCGTTTGTGTCTCTTTCCACCGTCTTTTCCTGTTTACTCTCTACGAAAATTTCTTCTTTCGCCTTGCAGGGTGTGTGCAGCTGCCGCAACATGGGTGTCTGGACCTTCTTGCCGGCAGCCTTCTTTGGCCTTGCCGCAGGGCGATCACTGTGGTCATCAAGGCCTGCAAGCTATGGAGACCGATCGACTGATGATTACATCCTCAAGTCTGCATATCCCCTTGGAAATGGAAAGCTTGGAGGTGATGCCCAAGTCCCCCACTTCTCGTGCCTGCAGCAATGCCTGACGCAATGGTCACAGCTATGCCGTTTGGGTCCCCAGAGTTGGAGAGGATTCTCTTGAATGTCGACTCCCTTTGGTCCGGCGGGCCTTTTGAAAATGCGGTATGTCTCATTGGCGGCATCACACCAGGCCTCATGCCGTTCCAGGGCAACATAATGTCTAACAACATCCCCTAGAGCTATAGCGGAGGAAATCCACTCGGGCCACAACCTAAGTACCCGGCTTTGCCTGGTATTCGGTCCAAAATCTTTGATCAAGGCACGGGAGGTGTGAATCAAATCAGCCTCCAATTCATCCTACTGTTCTGGCTGATATCTCGCTTATATTAGATGTGAACGGCCTTCTGGGGAAGAATGACAACTACGGCTCGTACCAGGTCCTCGGTAATCTGACGGTTGACTTCGATGGCTTCACCGATTACTACGAGTATCGCAGGTCGCTGGATCTGGCGACCGGCGTACACACCACGGTCTACGACTCGGATGGCCTCCACGTCGAGACCACGAGCTTTTGTTCTTTCCCAGACCAGGTCTGTGTTTGGACGACATCAGGTAATGGGACCCTCCCTCCTCTGAACGTCCACTTCCAAAACCTTCAAGTCTCGCAAGACCTGGTTAATACCACCTGTGCCAACGACAACCATGTCCGCCTCAAGGGCGTGACGCAACTTGGTCCACCACAAGGACTTCAATATGAGGCAGTGGCTCGTCTAAGCAAAGACTCCCATGCTAAGGCGTCGTGCCACAACGGTCAGCTGAAGGTCGTACCTAGCGAGGGCAAGGGCAGAGTGACTGTGATTGTCGGAGCCGGCACGAACTTCGATCATACAAAGGGCACCGCTAGCGATAATTACTCATTCAGGGGAGCGGCTCCTGGCGACCTTGTGGCCGAGACCACGTCGAAAGCTGCATGTAAAAGCACCAAGACCCTGTTGGACCGCCATATCAGAGACTTTTCCACTCTCACAAACAGGTTCAAACTCAATCTCCCGGATACTCTTGGATCCAAGGAGAGAGAGACAGCAGAGGTCATCTCGGAGCTTCAGGCAACCGGGCCCTCCGATCCCTTCCTCGATGGTCTTCTTTTTGATTATTCTCGCTACCTGCTCATTTCCTCCTCCCGGGAAAATTCCCTGCCCGCAAATTTGCAAGGCAGATGGAACGAGAACATCAAACCCAGTTGGAGTAGCGACTATCACGCCAATATTAACCTGCAAATGAACTACTGGCCAGCTGACCAGACTGGTCTCACTGAGACCCAGGGTGCTCTTTGGGACTACATGCGTTACAATTGGGTACCTCGCGGCGCGGAGACCGCACGACTCCTGTATAACGCTTCTGGCTGGGTCACCCACAATGAGATGAATATCTTTGGGCACACGGCGATGAAGGATGGTGCGATGTGGGCCAACTGTGAGTCAACACCGAACACAACTTCTTCATCACGGGTCCTTCTTTGGCTGGGTCCATAAGCCATACAGATAAGCTAACGGTCCGACAGATCCACTCGCTGGTGCCTGGATGATGCAACATGTCTGGGACTATTTCGACTATACACAAGATATAGCGTGGTACAAAGAGATCGGCTATCCGCTGCTGAAGGGTATTGCTGAATTCTGGCTTTCGCAGCTCCAGGAGGATGAATTCAGTAACGACGGGACTCTTGTTGTCAACCCTTGCAACAGTCCTGAACAAGGACCAACCACTTTCGGCTGTGCTCACGACCAGCAAGAGATCCATCAAGTGTTTGATAATATCCTCGCAAGCGCAGATGTCGTAGACGAGCGGGATCGCGACTTCCTCAGCCAAGTATCATCTGCAATCTCGAAGCTAGACAAAGGCCTGCATTTGACCGACTGGGGGGGTATCAAGGAATGGAAGCTTCCCGACTCGTATGGATATGACACGAAGAACACGCACCGGCATTTGTCGCACCTCACAGGCTGGTATCCTGGGTACTCTGTTTCTTCCTACTTGGATGGCTACGTGAACGAGACTATACAGTCCGCGATCCGCGAAACCCTCATTGCAAGGGGGAGTGGAGACGGTAACGATGCAAATTCTGGGTGGGCCAAAGTGTGGCGCGCAGCGGCATGGGCCCGACTCAATAACACGCAGAAGACATACTACCACCTCAAGTACGCCATCCAGGTAAATTTTGTCGGAAACGGGTTGAGTATGTATGAGGCAGCCGAGCCACCCTTCCAGATTGACGCCAACCTAGGATTTGGAGGGGCAGTGCTCAGCATGCTCTCGGTCGATCTGCCACTGGCCCACGATTCTGACGAAACCGCCGTGAGAACGGTAGTCCTAGGTCCTGCCATTCCATCTGCCTGGGCCGGCGGAAGTGTCAATGGCCTTCGCATTCGGGGCGGTGGCATTGTTCACTTTAAATGGGACGATTCTGGGCTTGTTACTACGGCGCAGCTCACGGATTCCAAAAGCCGTGTCAAGGTGGTGAATAAAGAAGGAACCATCCTTGCTCAGCATAAGTAAATAATCTAATAATACGCCATCATTCCGTCTTTGGTGTGTATCAGATTTCTGACATGGTTATCATCCACAACTCCTCTGTTTGACACCGCATCATATACGTACACGTATATATATATATGATACATATGATAAATACACTATCAATATGGTAACACCTCGAGTACAAACTGTGAGCCATTTAGCCATCCATTCAGTTTTTTTTTATGTACCAATATGTATATATATTTATATATTCATATATACCCGTAACATACTTGTTTTTCTAGAATGGCCGCTGCTTTAATGAGAGTACTCAGGGCTTGCTGAGTGAGTGTTTACAGCCTGTTTAAAGTAAGGCTTCGTCGGCCTGGCAGAAGATTGGAGCCCCGCGAGACACTCGGACGTCTACGTGCTTACCCAGCTCGGTAGGGGTATCACCAACAGCCCAATATTAGTACTATTGCTTCTGCTGCCAGTACGCTTTTCCCATCTGACTAAATGCGCCTCGTCGTCCCTCCGGCATTTAGCCCGATCGACACAGCGGATCCGGGGGAAGTCTGGGGGGGACATGCCCCGACATTGCACAATCTTCTAGGCCGAGGTCCATAGCCGGACAGATTGGGCCACAAGCAGCCCGGATACTTCGATACTGGATTTACCTGCCTACAAATGCAGGTTTCGCGGATATGAGGCTCCACGCTCTTTCCAGACATCCAGAATGCTCAAAGTAAGGCTTCCCACACGGAAAGTTCACCCGAGGTGTCCATTAACGGGATTCTAGAAAGCGATACTGCAAGCTTTCCTCTCCCCGGCCTTCTGCCTCCAGGCGAACGTAACAGTGGGCGATGTCCCAGGGATCGGGTCAATAACATTGCCAACGTCGACACCTCCAAGTACTTCAAGCAGAAGCCCGGTGACTTCAACCACCGGGGCCTGTGCCAAACGCACGATGATCTCAAACTGGTGCGTAAGAATGTCCTCGCTAAGCAAGAGCCTTGGGCATCTGCCTTTGAGAAATTCAGCGCAGCAGAGATCATGCGGTAGGAAGGCAGCTAGATAGAGACAGGCGCGAAGTAGCAGGGGGGCAGTAGAATCTCTATCCAGCTGTACTGGCTCTTCTCGCAGTAGTCTATTCTGATAAGCTAAGTACACTATAGTATAGCAAGTATTAAAGCTCTGTTAAATTTCACTATGTACCTCGACAACATGTAGCTCTACAACTATGCAATAGACGCACCTATTCAGGATAACTACGCCGGCTTGTTCGCGACCTACAAGGCTTCTTCAGGCTAATCTGTCGAAGCGGGCCGTGATCAGAGTTATACAATATCTAGACCCGGCTGGGCTACGTATGCTGCTCACGTATGCATAGGAGGGAAAAGAGTGCGCAGTTCCCCTCATACCGAGAGGCCGCAGGAGCAGGAGCCTGAGCCCGTACGGGTACCACCACCGAACCAGGACAATATTGCCCTTTTGCTGTATTCTGTTTTTGTTTCTTTTATTGTCCCCTGGGAGACCCGGGTGAATTCCCGGAAACGTGCCCGTGTTTGAAGCTGCCTGCTTGGGTAGTGATGAGCCTATCTCCAATCGGGTCGATAACGGTCCCGCAGCGCCGTGGAGTTCAACCCACACGTAGTTTGTCTCCACTAACCATGTGTGCTTCCCCACGGCCTTTCCCGAAGAGACAGGAGTTGACGCCACCCAGGTATATACGAAGATGATGCAGCACAGCCCTGGGGCCAGTAGTACTTAAGTGGCCTGTCCTTCTGTCGAGCTCTGGAATCTGAACAAGGCCTTTACATAGATTGCCTAGCTTGACCTGATTAACACCTACATGATCACAATGTCTGCCAAGTATCTTCTCCTGGCCCCCCTGCTGAAATCAGTTCTAGCAGGGAGCCTCAACACAGGCTCCTTCTCCTCCTCGCTCTCTCCCTTCTCAGCATGCAACTACAAGTCACCATCTAGCGTGACGGCATCTGACGGCAACGTGGAATTCTACTTTGATGAGAGCGACTTCGACGACACGCGCGACGACAAGGGGGCCGAGATCTGCGTCTTCGAAGACGGGACAACCACCAACGTTGCCCAGATGACGAAGGAAGGATGGCAGGGCTTCAACCTCTATGTCTCATCAGACTCATTCCCAACCGACAGAAGCACCATCATCGCGCAGCAGTTCTGTCCTGGAGGTTGCTCGTCCTGGTGCGGTGAGTTGCAGATCGTGGATAACGCGCTTGTGGCTGAGCACCGCGCTGCCTGCGGAGACCCTACATCGACCACAGTTGTTGCGGATATTGAGCGCGATACTTGGCACGATGTCGTCGTGCATATGAAAGTTTCACAAGAGGAAGACGGCGCGTACGAGGTTTGGTGGGATGGGACGCAGGTCTACAGCTTGGATGGCACCAATATTGGCTTTGGGACGTGGGACGGGGACGCATTGTCTTCTGGGTGGTATTTTAAAAACGGGATATATGCATTTGGTAAGTCCGGATTGAACCCAGAGCGGATCCATAGAGGTCACCAAGCTGACTATGGTCTTGTGGCAGATACGGAGAACTACGTCGACGGTACGACCAGGACGTTGTTATTTGATAACGTGAGCTGGTACGAGACTGACAGCGATGAAACGGACGGTTATGATACTGTTGCCCCAGGGACTGCTAGTTAATGGGCTTATGATTCATTGGGCAAGATGATGAGCGGCGTGGTGGCTACTGACTAGACCTGGCCCTGCATCTGGTTATTCGCTTTATAAATTCTTAAATATATAACTTCTCCGCGCCAGAGCACCCATATCCTGCCCTAATTTAACAAAATTTGACAGCGCTTGCAGATTGCGGAAATCGTCAAGAGACCATCCCTGGCCCAACAATAGAGTGCGAGCTTACTTGGCGACCAGTGAGTCCAGCCCGTGGTTGCCAAGGGCCTGGTAACGCCGAAGGGATCCGGTGGGGTACACCCTTTAAATTGCACAGACGAGATTCAGTGAAACACAAGCATCAATGCGCCCACGTGGTATCTGGCTTGCGGGATCGCGCTTAACGGCTGCGCATGCGGATGGCAGTGTCGGCAATTGGAAAGGCCCTGGACAGTTATTCGATGTCAGTCGTTAAGATTAAGTCTGCGCTAATAGTGGCCACAAGTTGTAGTATAAATACATACTCACCCTACACGGGCTATTATTTTGTTCATCAGTGTTCCCGGTCAACCATAAAATTAGCGACCATGCATTGCACACCCTCTACAAAGCTGTTACTGTTCGGACTCGCGTCCACAGCCCTGGCTGCTCGACAGCCTTACGACGTCAGGAAGATCATCGATGCGTTCCGCAACCCGCACGACGATCTAACGATTCTATGCTCCCACCGTGGCCTCAGGTAAGCGCAGAAGATATGATCATGCGTGTTTCCGTTGTCTTAATTGTCGGACGGCCGATATCTGACGAAGGGTCTATTACAGATGGAATGGGACTGCGGAGAACTCCCGGGATGCGTACTTCCGTACCGCGGAGGCAGGAATTGAATGCATTGAAACCGACATTCGACTCTCCAAGGACTTGCAGCTCCCTATGATCCACGATAGTGGGCTAGGTCGGGTTACCGATGTTGGAGAGCAGGCCGGCGAGCCCGCTTACAACCCCTTCACCGGAGAAGGATATGACCCCAAGGTTGCCGAATCCAACTTCATCGGTTTTATGGAGGATCTATACCTGCGAGACGAGCAGGGCCGTGTGCGCTTCGAGCGCGTGCCCACCCTCCCCGAGATGGTGCAGACTATTCACGACGCGGAGATGAATGTCGTCCTCGAGCTAGATTTCAAGGACCAAGACGCCGTTGAGCCCGCGTACTGGGCGCTCAAGTCACTGAAGAATGCCGCGGGGGTTCCTGCAAACGAGTGGTGTATTTACAAGCTCCAGGCTACTTGGTACAAATCTCCGGAAGAATTCGAGGCCCTGCCATGGGTGCAAGACGCGTTCGCAAACGGAATCCAGTTATCTTTCATCCCGGTCTACGAACCCAAATACCACGCGGAGATGGATCAGCTTGCGTCGCTAAAAGCCTTTTCAAAGACCAATTATACCATCTCTGCTGAGATTGAACTTATGTCGACGGATGGGATGAGCTACGAGCTCCTTGAGAAAGTCAAGGAGATGCAAAATAACCCCAACTTTCGCATTAAATCAGCCGGAACCTTGTACGTGAACGTCCCGGAAATGGAGTATACTCCCCCGGAACGCATGTTATAACTGACCATCTGAACCCTAGTTACGCCATCGGTGACTTCTTCGAACAGGAATCCGACCTCACCTTGTAAGTTGAGCCAAATTGAGACTGCTCTAGCTGACCAATGCTGATCATCTTGTTTCACCGTGATAGTTTTGATACGGGATCCTTTTCTCTCCCAGAGGACATCCGCCACAATAACTCGGTATATGTTTTTCAAGATAACAAGCCACCTGTTCTACTTGACTCCAAGGTCAAAAACTACTCCGTTGATGGGCATGACTATCGTTCCGATTTCAACTGGATCATGGAACAAGGCTACAACTGGGTCATCTCAGAGACTGTGGATGTATGGGACGTGCTCCTTCGCAAGCAGGGCAAGCGGAACATTCGGCATATGATTGCTGATGGTCAGACCGTGGCAGACGAGAGCGGATCGAATGGGTGGTACAAGAGGCATGTGAAGGACTTCCGGATCTGAATGATCCAGCTATATATTCCGTTCGGATATCATAATTCGACACCAGAAGTAGACAAAACGGTGTAAATAATATACAGCACCTGTCTTATTAGAGCCGCTTAAAAGTTGGGGGACAGCGGATTATCACACCTCAGTATAGTCACTTCTGCCATTGACCGCAATATGTATATATATATATATATATATTACGGACTCTAGGGGATCGTGAGGCGTGGTACGTGTTGGGTAAAGCGAGGTTATAAGTGTAGTAGAACTAATTCCAGGCCCTCCTAATAATACAACAGTAATGTAGTGTTACAATATATATCCTATATAACACGGCCATTCGTACTTCTTTAACTACTTCAACCCCGGCAACCACCACGGTCCCTGGAGTTCCGAAATTCGCCGGGTTCAAATTGAATTAACAGCAAGACCAAGTACCTTTCTGGCATCAATACATGGCCGACACGGACACATTCTATCTATGCATGTAGAACACCACCCCAACCCAAAATTTAGTTGTGGTAGGTCACGCTGAACAGCTTGTAGCCATTGTTAGGCTTCTGAGAGCCAGCAAGATTCAAGGAGCCGTTGGAGGTGACATCGAGATAGGAGCCGTCGACATACTGCAGCGTGTATCCCTGGCTGGCGATGAACTCGATCTTGACCTGAGCAGCCTGGGAAGCCTGCTTCACCAACTTCGCATCCAGTCCCAGCCAGCGACCATCCAGTGCACTGGAGATTGCGAAGATCCCACTCTCGGGGTCCTCCGTGTAGTGAACCACCCAGCGCTGGGACTTGCTCTTGTGGTCGTCAGTCGCGGCGCTGACAGTCAACATGGCACCCTTGCCAGTGTTAGTCAGGGCAACATCTGACTTCTCGAGAACCAGGTAGCGCCCCTCGGTGAGGGAGCCGATGACCTCCTTGAAGCCATCCTCAAAGAAGAGAGCATCGTCTAGGGTCTGCTCACCATAGGGAACAGGCGGGCGCTGAACGGGGTAAAGCGACTGGCACTGAGCGGTCTCAATGTACTCGCCCTTCTTGTTGGTAAGAGGGGAGGCGATGTCCGGGATATGGGGGATTGAGTAGTCGGGCTGTGTTGGTGAGCCAAGTACTGGAGTTGACGGCTGGGGGGAAAGGGCTTACGTTCTCCAGGTCCAACGCGTTGACCAGGTTGGACATGTGGCTTCGGCGCCACGCTACCATCTGATCAGTCTTGATGTTGGAATAGCCTCGGGCAGCGAGCCACTCCTCGACGAAGAGAATCTGCGAGTTGTGATCCGCTCGCTCGGTGAAGACACGGTTGCCCCGGGTCCACGGCGAGATCATGTAGAAGGGCACACGAAAACCTATAACCCGAAGTCAGCAATAGGTGATCCATGTTTGCGAGCGGGCTGCATTCACTTACCAGGACCCGTGTAGACCTCGCCAAACAAACCATACGGATCCTCCAGCCACTCTCCGGGGGTACCTTGGGGCGAATGGAACGGAGTGACGTGGTCACCAAAGCCGCCAGTTTCTAGGATTGATCACAATCAGCACACCACACCTGCCATTTATCAGGGTTTCCCGGTGTCTCACCGTCATAGCTGATCATCAGCATGGTCTTGTTGTATTTGGGGCTGTTGAGGACAGCGTCGACCACCTCCTTCTGCAGCCAGGCGCCCTCTTTGGGCATCCACGGAGGGTGCTCCGACAGCTCCTTGGGCGCAACAATGTAACTAACCTCTGGCAGGGTGCCGGCCGCCGCATCCTCGTAGAAAGCATCCAGTCCAAGGTATGCTAAGCCCTTCTCGGCCAAGGGGTCGTGCTTCTTCGCCTTCTGGAACTGCTCGAACCAGGCCAGGGGGTTGTCATCGAAGTTGTCCTCGCCCTGGTAAACCTGCCATGTGACGCCAGCTTCCTCGTAGAACTCATAGACCGTTTTCCACTTGAGTGGATAGCAACTGACCCCGGGCATAACACAGCCTGGCGTTTGTCAGTACACCCGCAGAAAGCTACCGGAAGGGGTGGGGGGACAATGGGTATACCGTACCGGGAGTTTCGTTGTTGTCGAGAACTACGCCCCCCTCGTCAGGGCTCTGGGGGCTACCCGGTGTGTTAATGGAGCCTGTGGCATGAGTGACTCGATTCGGGTTGGTCGAGGCGATCTGGCCTTCCTGCACTTGGTAGGTTAGACCCGCGCAGCATCCCAGGCATGAAATCCATAGTCGGTCACTCGTACCTGATACATGTCACCGGAGGTCCAACCCTCCGCGAGGGCGAAGTGAACCGGGATATCCTCTCTCTTGTGGTAGCCCCAGCTCCAAGGAGTATTGTTGCGGGCCCAGTGGTTGTTTAAGCCGTGGTTGAGCGAGGCCTGGTTGGTGTCGTAGCCGTTATCCCCAGCCTCGATGCACTGGATGGCCTCGCTCCAGTTGCCACCCAGGTAGGCCAGGTAGAACGGCAGCAGGCTATCAGTCTTGTCGGACATGTCAGGGTCGACCTGTCTGGATCCGATGTCAGAGTCATTGTTCGCATCATTGCTGAACTGTCCGGAAGACTCACTGGTACCAGACTGACTTGCCATCGGGGTTCACCTGGACGTTGGGATCGTTGAACCCACGAACACCAGCCATAGTCCCGAAGTACTAGGTCTGTCAGCCGCCAACCGGTCATGTCGTTTGCAGTAGGAGCTTACCGAGTCCCACGAACGGTTCTCCTGCATGAAGATGACCACATGCTCAATATCCTTCAGGGTATCGGCGGTGACGGGAGCGATCCCCAGCAGCACCGCGACAGCGACACTAAGCAGCTTAGTCTTGATCATGATGATCTGAAAGGGCGTTATGTAGTAGATCACCCATCAGAGGCAGGAGTAGTAGGCGCCATATTTAAGCCATTTTGCAGTTGCACGGCGTTCAGGCCGGGGCCCCGGTGCTATGCCGACATGCCGACTTGCATCCATTCATTGACACATCGATGTGCACCTGGCTTCCTCCAAGGTGCAACCGACAGATTCCACACGAGGATTGAAGAGTTGGTCGACGGCGAGGGAGGCCCAAGCATTTTGCCAAGATGACTCCACGATCACCACGTGGGCTGGGCAGCCCTCTTGAGTAGTACTAAGCCCGGCGGATCCATGTCCTTTGACACTCGAATGAAATTGAATTGGCCCGCTGTTCATCTCGCCTATTGGCAAGAGACTGAAGACTCTGTCTTCTGTCCGTGCACGTGCGTATGGCAGCGCTCGGGCAATTTCCGGAGTAGCAGTATAGTAAGCCCAAGTGTCGGCCATTGCACATCGCCCCAAAGCACCAAAATGGAGAGCCAGCAGACGGGCGAGCATCGAAGGCCTCTGCTGCAAGATCTGGAACAGCCATGCCTTGTTCCTACTCCACCTCGTCGGCAACCGTGGAGGCTCATCTTCGGCTGTTCCTTCGGCGTCTGCGTGCTACTGCTACTCGCATTGGCTTCGCACCAACTGCTCTCAGAGACTCGCTTCAGATTCCAGACGCCCACGGTCTCTTCCCAGCATCTTGACCATGAGTTTGGCGGTGCAGGATCGGTCCGGCCGCGGATCGAGCTGCATCCCGAGGAGCATGCGTATCGCCCAGCCACAACACAGGCCTTCGAATGGCGTATCACCAAGGACGACCGCAGGCCAGATGGCGTGCGAAAACAAGTCTATCTCATTAATGGTGAGCGAGCCATTCCGACTCTAGTGACTTTGGATGGATCTGACCTGCGGAGATAGACCTTTTCCCGGGTCCGACGATTGAAGGCCGCTCTGGTGATACCATGGTCATCACCGTCACCAATGCTCTGCAAGAAGAGCCAGTTGTAATACATTGGCACGGGCTCCATGTGGCGAGTAAGTATTCTCCGACATGCCAGATCCTGGCCAACCAATTTGATTATTCTTGCATGTAGATGCCATGGATGGGGCGGCTGGAGTATCCCAATGTCCCATTCCTCCCGGCGGGAAATTTACCTACAAATTCACCATTCCACCGGAGCAGAGCGGAACATTTTGGTACCATGGCCATTCGGGCGTCACACGTGCAGATGGCCTGTATGGGGGCTTGGTGGTCCACAGACCCGCCTCCCAAGTCACCACAAGTCAGCGTCTATACCGCCGTCATTTCGGGGATTTGGGTGGTTTCGATCCGGATCACTACGGCTACGACAAAGAACTGCTTCTTCTGGCGGGAGACTGGTACCATCGCTCCGCAGATGATGTTCTTGCGTGGTACATGCGTCCCGAGAGCTCTGGTAATGAGGTATGACTCCCACTCTCCCGCACGCCGGCAAACTGCTAATACGGCGCTGCAGCCGGGCCCGGACTCTCTCTTGATAAACGGAGTCGGCCAGTTTGACTGTTCCATGGCCGTACCGTCGCGGCCCGTAGACTGTATCGAGCAACGGCTCAATACCTCGTTTCTCGACCTCGATCCCGCCCTAACCTACCGCGTCCGCGTTGTTAACACCGGGTACGTAGTCCCCTGCTTGATTGAGTTTTAGCATGTTCGATTGACCAAAGCAAGTGCGATGACTGGCCTGACCCTGACGTTTGACCGCGAGCACCTTGATCTTATCCAACTGGATGGCATCGAGGTGGATCAGCCACCGCAGGAGGCCTCGAACTCGCTCGGCATCTTGTTTCCTGGACAGCGCATGGACTTTATCCTGCATCCATCGAAAGACACAACAGGCTCCTCCCTGATGGTTGCGGTCGACGAGCAGTATGCCCCTCACGGCGCCATTAATTCAGTTCTGCTGACCCGTGCTAGAAATATCAAGATTCTCAATCTGGCGTTAACTGCAGATCAAAACTTCCCTATCATTTACCGCGGTGCGTCCGGCTCCAATGAAGATTTTCCAGGCACTTCGTTGCCAACCGTCCGGCACCATATTGATGTTGAGCATGTCCCGTCGTCTGCATCTATTCTTGAGGCTCTGCCTCCTCGCGCACAACAGGTGCATGTCGTCTACACCAAGATCCAGCTTATGTCTTGGAATCATAACGTCCCAACTGGATATTTCAACCAAACCACATGGAAGCCTCAGAAGGACCCGAACATGCCGTTGATTGCCCTGCCACGGAGTCATTGGGATTCGAATCAGTTCTCGATCGTCACCGGACCAGAGCCCGCATGGGTGGACCTCGTTATAAATAACCTCGACGAGGGATCCCACCCATTCCACCTTGTACGCATCATTCTGTCTTTTGGTTATAACCATTGTAGTACCGCTCACCTATCGTCTGACTCTTCTCCAGCACGGCCACCATTTCTATGTCCTGACGGTCCAAAAGCCCGGATTTGGCTGGGGATCATACAATCCCTTTGAGGACCTTATTCCTCCTGGACTCGAGGACTCAACTTCGCCAGGTTTGTTGACAAATATGTCCTTGAACGACAGTGGCCTGTCACAATCCACCGCCCAACCTTTCGACCTCGCCCGTGCGACCTACCGTGACACCGTGCAGATTCCCAGTCGCGGTTACGCCGTCCTCCGCTTTCGCGCCGACAATCCAGGTGTGTGGCTGTTGCATTGCCATGTCGCATGGCATGCAGCCACGGGCATGGGGATGCTGTTGGACGTGCAGGGTGATCCCGCAGGTCTGACTACGCACGACGGCTCACTCGTTTCCTTACCCGGGGGTGGGATGTGTTCTGTTCCAAGATGAATAAGTGATCCACTAATACAAAATGATTGGATCCATCGAAGGAACCCTGTGTGTGTTGATAGGTTCAAGTTTTGGGGTACATGTAATAAACAACTCGATTCATCGGTCAAGGACAATCAAGACTAATAATTTAGTCTTGGCTGGAGTGGCACCTACCCGACACTTTTTATCCATGTATCCCATACAAAACCCTGCCGTACAGCTAGATGCGACAAGCAAAACACCAATCGAAAGGTACACATGGGCCTGGTTTCGATCTCCTCCTGAGTAGGCGCCGACGACTACCAATTAGCACGCAGCCGTGTAAAACCTTATTTCGAAAGCTCTAGCTGCAGTGGGTTAGTCAAGGGACAGCTGCTTGAAATACTATCCTTGTTCTCTCGACCAAGTGTAGGCTGGCGCTTATAACATTACTAATTTTAAACCTTTACCGTTCTGCTGTGGCGGTTGATAGGATTAGCCCTGCAATTTGAAACGCCCAGGACAACCTAAATTCAGGGAACTCGTTTCCATGAATCTCAATCGTCGACCCTAAGCGCCAGGACGACTGCGAACCGTCTAGTGAGGCTGGGTTTTGTTTCATAAAATGATAATCCCATGATTTCCTGATCCGCTCGGTCCTCGAACCCTACTATATATATCACCCCCTACTCGCTGTTTTTGAGCGCTGTGCTATCATCTTATTCATTTTTCAAAAGAAAAGAAATACTATTCGTACAACCCTGCCATGGCTGAAGCGGTCGGTGCTGCCTCTGCTATCACAACTTTTGTGGCTCTTGCCCTAAAGGCCACCATTCTCCTCTGTCAGACCGTACAAAGCGTCCAGTCTCGGGAAAGGCTTATTCGTGAGCTTCGAGAAGAGTTACAGGATCTATCGGATCTCCTGGAAAATCTGCAAGAGCTCACCAGCCATACTGATATCGATCTCAAGGCCCTGGAGAGTCTTCTTAAAAGATGCGCCGATGCTTGTACGGATTTCAATATCCTGGTCAAGGACTGTACCCAACATTCCTCGGAAACCCGTTATAGTAAACGAGACTGGCTCAAGATACGGTATATGGGCGAGGATATTTCTGGTTTCAGGAACATGTTAGCGGGATACAAATCCACCATAACAATCGCTATTGCATATGTGAACCTGTACGAGCTTCCGAATACTGCTATTGTGTTGCGTTAGTCGTGCTAATATTTTTCATACAGTCGTACAACAAACATCACAAAACATGTCTTGGAGGAGTATAAGGAGCTTATTCAGAACACGCAGTGTGATCTGGAAGCTCATCTAGAAGATATCCGCACCAAGGTCGAGACCTTGTCGCGCAATAACTCCACAATCGCAACAATTGACCCGGCTGAGTTCCAAAGGATGGAAAACGAGAAGCAGAGCACTCAAAACGGCCTTGACTTCTGTCAGCAATTTCTTACTCTCCTGGATCAGTCACAACCTAGTCTGCTGGGAGAATTGGAAAGTGCAGCCAAGGAGCCCTCCCAACGACTGTCATTCCGTGAAAGGCCGATGCAATCTTCATTGATCAATGCGGAAGGACTAAATTCAGCACGAAAGGAAATTATGAGCTGGAAAATACAGCTGTTGCAGAATCTCTATAAAGTCGATAAACCATTTCCGATATCCCGACAGGATCTTCCACTGCTGGGCGATGGATATAACGTCGACAAACAAAGTTTTCAGGAAGAGGTGCAAGGCACTGAAGCTTTATTAGAGTTCTGCAAGCACGCCGGGGAGCAAGCCAATCAACCACGCATGAACTACTATGAAGATATCACTGCGGGAGACAATAGCCACCTAGCTGCGGTGACAACTCTCAAAGACCTTATTTCTGCAAAGCGCATCAAGTCGGGTAACGGGTCAAAGTTAATACTTGGCCAAATGTCGGACGACACTATACAGAGTGTTTTTATAGAAACTACGGGCTCCAGTACTTACACACACACATAAGGAGTACTCCCAATGGCAGAGATTTATGTCCAAAGTTACGCCTGTTTAAATTTCTGTCAATCCTAATGATATAGCTTTATGGATCGGGAGAATGAGGTTAAGGGTTCCATGGCATACTGAAAAGGCTACTTGTTTCATGCATTTACGAATAAAGGGCCATCACTACCAGTATATAGTCCGAAGACCATACATTATACTAGAATGATATATCAGCCTCGGTCCAGATATATAACTTCACCATCAAGTACTACGCTGATACCAGGCAGAAGATATGTAAGAGGCTCCCCAATGTTCAAACCCACTTCTCCAGAGCCTCGCCAGAAGTAGCAGTATAAGTAAAAGTACCTCAGTCACGTATCTGGCTAAAGCTACCAGCTTCATGGCGTTGAGGGATTGCCTGGCTTCCGCACTGGATTCTCGTTCTGGAGCGAGCGACCAGTACCATACCGATCATGAAAATCCTTTCCCTCTTTTTGCTCGACCTCCACTATAAGGTCATCACGCGAGCCATTATGTCGAGAATTTAAACGCTGTAGAGTTTCATCCGACATTTGTCCAAGCACTTGTAATGATCTTGCTCCAGTAGAAACCCGTTTGGCATTCAGCAAGTCTCCGATGGTGGAAACTAATACTTGCTGCGCATCGTCCAAGGACGCCACGTCCTCAAATACATTCACCCTCGAGCTCTCGGAGATATTAGAGGCATCGGCACAAATATTCAAACACTGAGCAATTGTCTCCCTCTCTTCCTTTATTTTTTGAAAGTCGCCCGCAACCTGGTCGGGCACTGTGGGATTCTTATCGCTTCGCAAGTTTGCTTCTAGTTGATTCAGATGGTCCTGTAGCCGGTTTGATGCTGCACTCATATTCAGGATGCAGGATTTCAGATACCCTTGGGCTATTTGCTGAGCCATGCTGGGGTTGGGGTTTGTTGGACTTGTCGTGTCATGTGTGCCGTCGGCTCCTCCAGTTCTATTCTCGCATTTGGACTGATACTGCTCGATATAATCTGAGACCTGTTTACAGACATCAAGGCAGTGTGTTGTACTCTGCTTTTCATCTTCTATCTTTTGCAATTCTTCACGGCTGATAGTGGCGCCCGGGTCGTCTAGAGACTGGCTAATGCTTAGCTTCCCCTGAATCTCGTCCAATCGATCGTGGAGATCTGAGGTAGTATTCTGTATCATGTCCTTGTATTCTTGGAGCACTTGGCGAGTGACCGCAACAGTCCGGCTGATAACAAGTCAGGGCCATTCATGACAAGGAACTCAGACTCGTAACTTACAAAGTCGCACCACCTAGCGCAACATCTATAGTCGCCTTGTAGTTGGCAAGCACATTTTTGTAGTTGGTGATATCCTCACCCAGATACTGAAGTCTAGTCCAGTCTCGCAAACTTGTCCTTGACCCGTCGGAGTGCTTTACACACTGTTCGATTCGGTCGCTTAGCTCCTTGCAGGCAGCGCCACATCGTAATAAAGGTAGCTTTAGAGCCGAAAGCTCCACTTCATATTCCGCGGCCACATGTTCCAGAGTTTCGAGCGTTTGCGAGAGGGCCTGGACCTCTTCTCGCAGCTCCCTGGCGGCCCGCTTGCTGTTTCGGAAACCCTCAATTGTCCGGTACAGTGATCTACTGGCCTGAAGCGCAAACCCAGAGAGAGCAACAACCCCGGAGGCAACTGACAATGGGTCTCCCATGTTGCTAATTATGCAAATTAGTTGGCGAACCCCCAGCCCGAACTGCGTGGTCTGAGATGAGGGGTTGCAAGGTCGGGTGCAGGTTTCCCCGTTTCCGTTTTGCCCAGCTCGAAACCACATGTGCAAGTGCGTTCTTGTGAGTAGACTGTGATTGGAGATAAAACCCTTCTGCCGCACTTTATTAACCTGTCTGGTAGTAATGAGATGTGCGGCTATATCAGCACTCCCTGTGTGCATAACTAAATAGATTCCCTTTGTCCTTGTGCTGGACATTCATCCTGGTCAGACTGCCCGTCACAGTGCCGAAGCCGATCGCCATTACCACAGCATCGATTTCGCACTCCACTGTGTCTGCAGCGATGATCCCCTTTTAGGTGAGTTTTGGACGGCGTTGGCCTTTAGGTCCACAGCGTGGACGTTGTCCTGATCCATGCGCTCATAGTAGCCCAACCCGCGCTTGTCTCGGTTGACCAATTAAAAGCCTGAGTCCGACCGGGTCAGTCCGACCTGAAGACTTCAAGCTTGGCCTAATAAAAAAGGCATAATTTAATAATCTCCAGAGGATACTGGCCTTGAGGTTCTGCCTTCTGACTGGTGTTGATGTGAATTAAGATAGGAGGCACAGCTAGGCAAGAAACAGTAATAGTAGTCTAGACAGAGTCTTATCCATAGTGCTTGTTATCTTGACCATGCAGTATTATATATATACAGGCCTTCGATCTTCCAAATACCTCACCGCGATGGTTGTCATCAAACATACCCTCATTCTGACATCTTTTCACCGTGTTCTATTACTTCAGCGACACGGCTCTCAGAAAGACCAAGGATCCTCCGGGCCTCCTCAATAGTTATGTTGTACGGCATCGTCTTTTCCTTTTTCACCGGATCACCACCCGCAGCAAAAATGACGTCCTGGGCCATAATATTAGCATATAACGTTTCTTCATGGCATGTCGCAGTACTCACAAGCTCCTCGAGACTCCTCTTTCTGGTCTCAACTAGGAAGAAATAGATGATTGGTATGAAGCAGGCATTGAAGACGGCAAATATGATATACTGGACCAACATCAGGCTCATAACTAACCCACAACGCACAAGGAAATTGACTTACCGTCCTCCAGCCGATATTCTGGAAAGCGGGTGGGATAATCATGACAACCACGAAGCAGAACAACCAGTTGGCCGCGCTCGCTAGGGCGTTCGCCTGCGCGCGGCATCGCAGAGGTGCAATCTCGGCGCTGTACAAAAACGGTCCCCCAACCCAGGCAAGGCCGAAGAAAGTATTGAAAAGGAATAGAAACCCGGCGGCGGTCAGTTGGCAGGTGCGCGAATCCGTGCTTTGGAGGCCAGCGATGACAGCAAAGCAACTGGACATGCCGACCGTAGTCCACAGAAAGGCCCGGCGACGCCCAAGGCCTTCTATGAGCAACACAGACAGGAGCGAGCATAGAGCGTACTCCAAGCCTCCCATGGCAGCGATGAGGTGTGATGTGCCAGCGTCGAGGCTGAACGACTCTTGCAGGATCTTGTTGGCGTATGTTGAGACCAGGTTGATGCCGGAAATTTGCTGCGCGGCTTGCATGAAAACTCCGATGGCGACGCGATGGAATGTCTTGGTCTTTCCCATGTCCAGCAATTCTCTATATGAGAACGGAGCGAGATCAGCCTGGGCTTCAAACGAGGCGATGATTGCATCTCGTTCAAACACTAGGTCTGGGTGGTCGTCGGGCAGGCCTCGCAGTTTTGACAGGTTGTATATGCCCTGCAAACATGTATTGTCAGTCAGCACGGGTGTGAAAAGGTTTCATGAGGACGTACCTCTTCCACATGGCCATGTTTGATCAACCAACGCGGTGACTCAGGAAGGAAATTAATAAAGACAAGGACGAGCAAGGCAGGGACAAGTTGGATGCCCACGGGCGTACGCCATTGCGCCTGACCCTTGACGAAGAAGAACCCATAGCTAACGAGCTGTCCGCAGGCAACGCCAAATGTCTGCAGCCCGCCCTCAATCATGACTAGATCTCATCTCAGCCATGGGATACAAGAAGAAGAGCGAGGAAGAGCCGCTTACCCCAGCGTCCGCGACTGTGAGCTTTCGCGCATTCAGACTGCCATGACGGCACCGTAGCGACCTGCAAGCCGAGCCCGATGCCGCTGATAACGCGGCCCAAAACCAGCTGAGAAAGAGCCCAGGCACTCGTCTGTAATATGCCGCCAACCAGCATAAAGAGCATGCCGAGCCAGATGATCTGACGGCGACCGAGGCGGTCGCCAAGGTCCAGGCAGGCAAGGGCGCCGACAAGAGCCCCGAGTTCAAAAGCGGCGATCACAATGCCCTGGATGTCGGCGCTGTTCATTTCGGGAAAAACCGTTGTAAAAGACTCTTCGGTAATGAGACCGCCCTGTATTTATTCTTAGAAGATGTGCTGTCACTGAAGGAAGAATGGGATTGTACCATGACGCTCATGTCGTATCCGAAGAGCCAAAATGCACATGTTGCAATGCCGGCAATGAGGAAGTTGAGCTTTAGGCCCGACGTGCCCATGTGCGTTGTGTATCTGGTCAATGGGAAGATGGCCATCTTTGCGTAGTACAGGGCAAACGTGTAGATATTGTCTTGATTTGAGGCAACGCAGCCCAGCACATCGGGTCGAGGCTCATAACGACGAGTCGAACTTGAATTTATAGCTGAGTGATAGCACAGTAAGTTACAATCTTACTTCAAAGACCTGGGGTAAACCGCAGGCCCAGGACCGGGGGTGGGGATTCTAGACTGCAATTCCCCGGAAGGTATCCAGCCCCGCGAAGCACCCAGGAGCTTACCAAATCAATATGGGCCTGTGGGGACCCGAATCGTGTGGAGCCAAGCGTCCTACGATTCCTGGTAAACGGCTAAAGGGCAGCGATCAGCTCTCGGGGATGACTGCCTTCCGCGATCTCCATCCCAATTCCCCAAGAATCTGAAGACCCAATACGATTGCGGCAGCAGAGTGGAGATCGTGGTTATGTCTCCGGAAGGGAACTGAGTCCGATATGTCGCTGTCGAGAGATGGTGCATGGTCGGTCGAGATATAAAAGTATGCAATCCAATGACAGGAATACTCCAATACCTTGTCCAATACCTTTTCTCAATTTGCGCATTCCCGAACCGTGATGCCTTCCACTCTAAACCAATCCTCAGACAGCCCACTGTAAGTGATCGAGAGGAGACATAACATCTTCTATATGTTGCTGATCGCCCGACAGTTCTCTGAAAGTCATCGGCCACAATGCGGGAACGTCGATGGACGGCGTCGACCTCGTTCATGTCCACTTCACCCAGGACAGCCCGACAACGCCGTTGAAGATGCAGCTCCTGCACTACGGGGAGTACCCAATGCCTAAAAAGCTCAAGGCAAGGGTCATGCGGCTCATCAAAGAGAACACCACGACACCCGAGGAAATGGCCATAGTCAACATCCAGCTGGGGGAGGTCATTACGGATGCTGTCAATTGGTTCGCCGAAAAGAACGGGTTCAGCCTCGCGACAGACGTCGACTTGATCGGTGGCCAGGGCCAGACGATCTGGCACCTACCGCTGCCGGAGCTCTTTGAGGGCAACCAAATCCGTGCCCACCTCGACATGGCTGAGATTGCCATCATCGCCGCCGGGACTGGCGTCACCTCGCTGGGCAACTTTCGGGTGTCAGAGATGGCTCTTGGCCGGCAAGGCTGCCCGCTCTTTGCGGCCCTGGACTCGCTCCTGTTGAGCCACCCAACTCTCAACCGCGCTGTGCAAAACATCGGGGGTATCGCAAACTTTTCCATCTTACCCCGAGGTGCCGTTGAAGAGTGCTACGACTTTGATACGGGTCCTGGCAATATTTTTATCGACGCGGCTGTGCGGTACTTCACTAACGGTCAACAAGAATATGACAAGGACGGCGCCATGGGCAGGATGGGCAAGGTTGACCAGTCTGTCGTCGACAAAGTGCTCCAAGGCCCGTACTTTGTGCATGACGTGCCCAAAACCACTGGCCGAGAGACGTTCGGAGACCGGATGGCGGAAGATATCTGCGACGAAATGCTAGCCCGTAAGTCTAGCGACCCCAGTAGAGACCATGGATGTATTTAGGGGCTGATAAATTGTGGCCTTGCAGGCGGGGCTACCCCAGAGGACTGTGTCGCAACCATAACCCGCATCACGGCCCAGTCGCTCGCCGATGCCTACGAACGCTGGGGCCCTCCAAGGGGCGTAGACGAGATCTACATGGGCGGCGGCGGATCTCACAACCCTAACATCATCAACTACCTGCAGCAGCGCCTGCCCAACACCCGCATAGTCCCGATTTCCGAGATTGGAATCCCCATTGGCGCAAAGGAAGCTCTTGGATTTGCGCTACTGACGCTGGAGTGTTTTGTTGGACGACCCATGATTGTCCCCAAGAGGACCGAGTCGGACCGTGCCGGAGTGGTGGGCCAGATCCAGCCGGGCAAGAACATGCACCAAATCCGCCGGCATGTCGTCCAGGTGAGTAATCTATATTCTATACACGGATCGGGCTGGATAATCTGACCCTGGCATCGACAACAGTTTTGGGGAGACTTCCCGGAGGAGCAGGTGAAGAGCACAACAAAGATGATTCTCCTCCCTTCTCAGTGCGACATGTAGCATATTACTGTATTCCAGTTGCAATCATAGCTCCTCAAGCCAGTCATTTGGATTCAAGTAGTGCACTACGAGTAGCATAAAAATTACCAGTATGAGCTCGGCCGTGGTACCAGTGAATACTAGTGTAAAACGGGAGACTCGGTACCCGTTTTAATTCGTTTCAATGGATGACTCTCATGGCTTCTTCGACCAACCCAACCCTCTATCTTTCTTTCTCCGTGGACCAAGACACAAGGCTAGCCCGCACTCGGAAGCATGCACTATCTGGGTTCTACTGCATGTGCCCGTGATATCCATAGAACTGCGCAAGCACCCCGCAATGCAGTCCTCGAAACAAGTGCGAGGGCCTAGCTCGAGATCTAAGCTAGGTAAGCACAGGGCATGGAAAGCTACTGTCGTTCATAACCGGAGTGCTGATGTTTGAGTTAAGCCTGCGACGAGTGTCGCAAGAGCCATGTCAAGTGTGATCAGGCGCGGCCCTGTGCTCTATGCACGCGACGGGGAACTGAGTGTTCTCTTTGCCAGGAGGTTATTTTTACGGCGCTTGAGTTCAAAGCACCCGCGGCTGGCCGGTTGGGCGACTTTGTCTCAGAGACAATAGACAGTCCAGGTTAGCAAGGCCCACCGTGCCTCTCGCCGCCAAAACATAACCATGGGTCTAACATACTGAACAATAGCGACCTTTGTGGACGAAACGCAAGAGGTCTCCAACCTATACCAGGTCGTAAGAGCGACCGAAGTGGCGGCGAGCGTCTCATCATACCAGCATCCATCGCCATGGCCTACACCCTCCGGCCAAGGCAGCCCCATCACGGATTCCACGGACGCGTTTTTTCTCGCACGGTACGTTGACTTTATCGGCCCACGCTTCGACATGTTCGATGGTGTACTACGATACTTCTCAACAGTCGTGCCGCAGCTCGCTCTGAGCGATAGGCTTGTCCTCCTGGCCTGTGTCGCCGTTGCAGCGCGCCAATACACCCTCGTCAATGGCCACCAACAACACAGTGATGAGCAGGCCTTGACCTACTACAGCGCGGCGATCCACCGGTTGTCCGAGCGGCTACAGAATATCAGGCCTGACCCTGCGGTATTTGCGAGCTGTCTGCTTATCGCTCACTGTGAAATGGTCGAGAGTAAGGCCACAGATTGGGACCTGCACCTCAAGGGGACGGGAGATCTTCTCAAGCTGCATGGTTGGCATGGAATGAGCGGCGGATTGGCCCAGGCTGTATGTTTTACTCTTCACTCTGTGATGATGATCACTAACCTGGATCTTCGTACGTAGTCATTTTGGATTTACTGCAGGATGATAATTCTTGCCTCTCTCTGTGCTGGTAAGCCGACAGCATTAGAACCGGAAGAATGGATCCCCGGGGGTGTATTCCCTGATCCGGCAATCTGGACCCTCGAGTCATGGCAGAAAAAGGTCGTTTTTCTGCTCGGGGTGGTTCAGAATTTCTGGAGTCGTACGCGCGATGTCGACTACAACGAACATGCGGTGCAAATTGATATTGCCCGATGGGAGCAACTTGAAGCTGATCTGATGCGTCACCAAAGCCAAGCGCCAGCTGTGGCCTCACCACTCAGCATTCTACCTCCGAACGGAGAGGACAATCCCTTCCAAGCCGTGCGTTACTTGAATGGCACTGTCGCCGCAGCATGGCAAATGCTGCACACTGCATTTCTCATTCTCACCATTTGCAAGCCTTGCTCGCGGGCGAGTCGGCTCTCGCTCCTCTCCAGCCCCGACGTAATACAGCGAGCCCAGATGTACACTAGCCAGATTGTCGGCAACACGCTGACAAATCGGTGTTCTATCGCATGGGCGAACGCCGTCCAACTTCTTACAATTGCAGGCCAGTGTCTCGTGGTCGAGCCCGAGCGCAATGCATGCATCCGCGCCCTGCAAGAGATTCAGGAGCAAACGGGCTGGGACACCCGGGCAAGCGTCCACAGACTTAATGCAGTGTGGGAAAATAGTTGGAGGTATGAGTCCGCGAGGACGCACTCTGCGGTCGCGCATGTAGATGGTGGAAGGCTGTTGTATCATGTTTGGCTTGGTGATGAGAGAAGTCTAAGCTAAATCTTGTGGCTTGGTCATGGAACTCGAGTTGAAGTACGTATTCGCCTAGAGATCAAACGAACGCTCCCCCAACGGGCAGTGGAAGAGCATCTAGACTGTATACGCGGGGAACATTGGACGAGTGAAGGAGTAGGCGAGCAGGGAAAACTGATTGGCCCTACATCGAAGAAGAATTCAGAAAGGCGTACTATGGATCCAACACCAAGTTGTGCGAATGAGCCATATGAGTTTAGATTGATGTTCCTGGGACTGTATTTTGGACTGATAATGCACATGGTTCTTCATCTGGTATAGATAGCAATTCAGGCCTTTTTGATAATCCATGGGGCGATAATGCCTGCTCCGCCGCTTCCTGATCGGCTATTATAACAAGGGGCCTGCGTCGATTGAGGCTACGTCATTAATTAATAACGCAGGTCCCTGGCAAAGTCTTGAGACATAAGACCGCTACGGCGACACAGCAGACATGGCCAGGAGGAGATTACCCAGGAGGAGATTAAACAAGAAGAGATCGCTAAAAGTGCTAGATTGGAATGAGACTATTGCTTAACCCTTAAATGCGCATAATTGAAGATAACAGAGACAGTACACTGCTAAGGCTTCCCATAGGTGTAGGGTCTGTCAATAACCATCTCCTTGACCGTCGGCAGCTGGGTTTGACCTTTTCCGAATTCCACAGCCATTGCCATGACCTCTCGCCACCGTAGCCCCGGCGCAATCTTGCCTGAGATAGTGTTGGGCGTCAACGTGTCGCTGTTAATGGGAACCAGAGCGGCACGGCCGAGAATAGCCTCAAGGGCCTGCTGGGCGAAAGAGACAGCCTCCTTCGCGTCCGACGGAACACCCGTTTCATCGAGCTTGAGAATTTTTGAATTGACCAGCTGCTCCTTGAGGTAGGTGGTTATGTTGGGGTTGCGGGCACCACCGCCGCACATGTACACACCGGCTATCTTGTCGACATCAATGTTGAACTTGGGGAAGAAAGTGCGGTACTGCTTGACGATATTCTGGGCAGTAATGCGGGTGATGGTCGCGACAGTGTCGTACTTATTCATGCCCCGAACCAAGCAATCGTCAATGATTTCCTGGGCCTCGTTGTCACCAAAGGTCTCACGACCCGTTGTCTTGGGAGGCAAATGGTTACAGTACTTGTTATTGTCAAGGAACATGTCGACGACAGCCTGGTTGACTTGACCCCGAGCCCCCCATTCACCATCGCGGTCATACTCCATCTCGCCGTTGGTGAAGTAGCGCATCGCGGCGTCAATGAACATGTTACCCGGGCCGCAGTCCCAGTCGACCATAGCATCAACACCACCCTCGCTGTCGGGGGGAATAACACAGAGGTTGGCAATCCCGCCGATATTCTGGCAGATGCGCCATTCGGTGGGATGGTGAAGGAGGAGACCGTCGATGAGGGCGACGAGAGGCGCACCCTGGCGGCCGACGGCCTGTTCAGCCATGCGGAAGTCGGTGACTGTAGTGATGCCGGACAAGCCGCTCATGACGGTTCCTTCGCCAAGGCAGAAGGCAGAGCGGGTTTCGCCCTCCTCGGGCATGGAGAGAAGCCACACAGTCTGACCGTGGGACCCGATGAGGTCGATGCTGTTGATGGGGATATCGTGCTTCTCACAGAAGACTTTGACCGTCTCGCCAAACATGTTGCCAAGCTGCACGTTCAGCTGGGACATGAGGGAGGGAGTGGTTTTCGTTTCGCGGAGCATCGTGAGGACGAGCTTCTTGATGGACTGAGGAATGGGGATCTCATCGTACTGTACAAGGGCGATTTGTCAGTTCCATTAAAAGTTGAAATATAAACGAACACTAGACTTGCCGTACCTTGAGGATTTCCATGTGTAAAGGAGCCTCGGGAGAAACCTGGCGATATCGCACAAGTGCGCAGTCGATGCCGTCCATGGCCGTACCACTGTTCATTCCCAGGACCGTGATGTCGAGAGTACCATCGGCGACACGACGGCGAGGGCTGTTGGCCTGAGCAGAGCCATTGGGCTGAGGAAATCCAACTGAAGTGACCATTTTTGTCATTTGTATATACAGGATAGTAATTAGAAGCTTTGGTTTCCAGCAGTAATTGAGAGGAGCGAAAAACCGGTTCATATACCTCTGGAAACTAACCCGTTTCCTGGCCGGCAGTCAAGAGGAACACCCTACCCCTCATATTGCAGAATCGGGCGGCCAGTCCACGAGAAACTGCGGAGAATTGAGGGTTCGGGGTTGGCTTCTGAGCTCCATGACACTTCTGAGGCGGTGGTGGATACCGGGATTGCCTAATTGGGAATCTTCGAGACGAGGTGCCAGACCGTCAACTCCTCCCCGGGATTGAACCCCAGCCATTTCAGCCGTGATTCTCGAGCCGTTTAAGCGACGGTCTGAGCTCTGGATCCCCCTCTTCCATGGACTGTCTCCAGCGAATCCTGAGGTCGGCCACTTCTTTGTTAACGAGTAGTGGCTAATACTTAATGAGCTCCCCGGGTTCTGCTGTCACTGATACCTTACCGTGTATAGTCAGATCTATCAGGATTGCATCATCGTGTCACCCGCCGCCATGACAATTAAACAAGTTCGTGCAGTTTGGACGTCAGAGAAGGGGTCCATGGCTAAACAGACGGCCGAGAGCCGATGGCCCAAAATCATCCAGGGCACCATTGACGACGTTGGTAAATCAGCAGTTGCGGATGGTGTTGACGAGCAGAAGAGAGCAGAAGGCATCGCCATTCAGATTGCCCTCAAAGACATGAAGAAAAGGATTGAACAGAACGAGCCTCTGACGTAAGTACTTCTCCAACAACCGAAAAGCCAGGGACTCACGGCGCGTCAGACCGCTTCGGGATGATGGGAAACTCGATATTCAAGAATGGAACAAGCAGCTCGCTGCAATTGGGGAGTGCAGTTGGACAAACTGCCCTTGGCTCTTTGGAGAGTGCTACATGTACCGGTACTACTGCCGCTGCAAAGATCAGATCACTGAAATTGGGCTGAAAATACCTCCAGAAGCATTCAGCGGATCCTGAACTCCTCGAAACAGTGGCAAAACTACGATGTTTTCAAGCGCCAGAAAGACTCTACCTTTATCAACTCGAGGGCCGCCGTCGAGGAGCTCGCCTGCCGCTACATGCAGGTCGTTGCCGATACTCGACTCGCCCAGAGCGAGAACAAAGAAGAGGCCAAGAGGTTGCTGTATATTGAGATGACGGAAATCGCCCTGTGGGGGAACGCTACGGACCTGTCACTCCTCGCCAACCTCACCCTGGAAGACTTGCAAAGCCTGCAGGGCCGTGATGCCATTCAGAAGAGCCAGCGGAATATCGTCGACAATGACACCAACGACGTCTGGGCCTATCTTGAGCGGACTGTCGGTCAACCTAATCGCCGCATTGATATTATCCTCGACAACGCTGGCTTCGAGTTTTTTACTGATGTGCTGTATGCTGCCTATCTTTTGGACGCAGGCATTGCCACCTCTGTCAAACTGCATACCAAGGAGTTTCCGTGGTTCGTCAGCGATGTCACTCCTCCGGATGTCGAATCGCTGTTCTACCACCTTGATTCTTCCGAATGCTTCCCATGTCGTGAGTATATCGACCAGCTCATCCCAAGACTTCGCAAGCTCTTCCAGTCGGGCGCCATCACGACGACCAGCGATCCTTTCTGGACAACGCCGTTCTCGTTCCACGACATGCCATCCAGGGCACCTGCCCTCTTCAAGGAGCTCCAGGAAAGCTATTTGGTTATTCTCAAGGGCGACCTCAACTACCGCAAATTGACCAAGGATGGGATGTGGCCTCACACTACCACATTTGAAGAGGCTCTGGGTCCCCTAGGCAAGCAGAGCGGCGTCCATATTCTGGCCCTTCGCACGAACAAGTCCGACGTTTGCGTGGGTGTCGAGAGCCAAACCAAGGTTGACGCGTTGAATGAGGAGGCGCCCCATGGTGCCTGGATCCAGAACGGAAAGTATGCGGTGGTATCATTCAATGAGGGCCAGTGAATTCTGTAAGCATTTCGTGAAAGGGTCATGGCATCGTCCATTCTTCGTTTAGAGAGTTGATTATCCAAGTTGTTGGCCATGCATGCTTCGCTTCCATGTCTCGTAGCAGCCTGATTACTCCAGCTCGTTCCCCTGGATCTGTCATCAAAGGACCCCCTATCTACGTTAGCAACTGCAGCACAAGGCTGTAAAGGTGGCCCTACAAATAAAGGCGGAATGGCAGAGCGTGATCAATGATGGCACCGTTGAAGAGGAGCTGTTGCATGCCCCACAGATTGCACGGGCGTGCATCATGACTCGGATCTGATGGCGTTAACAACAAACCCATTTACTCGACAGCAAAAGCCAGAACTCACATCGGATTCGCGAGTGCTATGTAGTCCCCTCACAGCAAATTTCGGCGATGGCTTGTAGATGGCCAGAAGCATACAGGCGAGATGGTAAAAGCCGAATGCCATAACTATAAACAACGTTAGACAGTAACAAGTCGACGACCTTTTTTTGGCAGACATACTATGCCAGTCCGCCGTGAACCATATCTCTGGGAATGGGTTTCCACTCGCTGGGACCGCTTCGCTGTACCAAATTGGGTCAAACGTGCCCGGTCGGTTGCTCAGCCAACTCTCGACAGTTTCGGATAGCTCTTGCCATCGACGTATTCTACTGGAGGGCTCAGGGTGGGCTGATCCAAAGCAGAAACTTACCACGGTGGCACAGATCCAAGTCATAGTGTTAGCCCATGCAGTTTCAGACCTCAAGTCGCTCAGGGGGTCACCTTCACCTCCGCCCGGGGGGGCAATGAGAGCCAAGTTCAGATCTACATTGGGTGCTTGTTGATGCACACAGGCATTGTACAGGCACTGGCGCATGTACACCCAGAAGGCGGCCTGGCGCAACCCCGGCGTAGACGGATCCACCTCATGTCCTTGCGATGCCCGGAGCAGAGCCGAGCAGCCGGCTAGATGACGCTCCTGGTCGTTCCCGGTTACCATGACTGTTTCAGTTTCCAAAAGTATTAGCCAGTGCAGTGGCGTGAAACATTTCCTACTTACCGTTCAACTGTTCAAACACCCGCAGGATAACAATTGCGCACAGCAGAACATCATCATCGACTACTGTTTCCGAGCTCAGGCGGGGGATCAGTAGCTCCACACAACGCTCATGCGCTCGCTCGGCCATTTCAGCATCTCCGACATGTCGAGCCGCATAGGAAATCACGGCATGCAGCAGGATCGGCGATTGTTTGACCAGGACGGGTATTTTCCGGGTAAACTGGCGGGAGGCATCAGTGCAGTCGAGCCAATAGCCGAGGTGCGTTGCAAAGTGATGCACAAGGTAAGCTTCTTTGTAGGTCAGTGGAGACCCTGCATGTATCAAGCCTGCTGGCGAAGCTGGAGACAATGGACTTAGAGGATCGGCTCGGAGCAGCTGGGAGATCGGGATTGAGACCGCGCTGAAGTAGGGTGAGGTAGTTGTATTATTGTTGACTGGAGAGGCCATCAGAGGCGCGGGAAGCATGGTGTGGGTATTTGTCTCCTGCGTGCTGTACTGTGGCATTACTGAGGCATTGTGATATTCTTTATTACAGGAGCCAGTATAGAATCGGTTGTTAATGTGCTCCGGGTTGGTTGTATTAGCAACCACCGCTCCGTGTTCCGAAAGAGGAGATCTTTCATCATGGTCTAGCTCCGGAGCGTCCTTGGATATTTTCCTGTTCTTTGGTATCTGATAAGGCTTGATCCTAAGGCGATTGGATGGATCTTCTCGAAGGCATGGTCGGTCCTTTTTCTGGCACTGCGAACAGATCGGCTTGGCTTGGTCGCCTGTTCGCGGGTAAGCAGTTGCATACAGCCTATATTGGACTGGTGACGGGCATACATTTGACATGCCTCTTCCGGCAAGTCAGGCTGCGATGGAATTTAGCAAAAATCACGACGAAAGACAGAGATCATGGACACGTAACGTAACGGCCCCGGCGTAGTGTAGGGAAACTCACCATCCATCTTTTGAGCGAAGCTGCCCCATATCGAAATCCGTGCCGAAGTCTGTAAGATCAGCAGGAGTGGGGCGGCAGTAGTTGGCTAAAGTGTATCTTTGATCGAAGTAGGAAGATCGAGACGAGAATAGAGGAGACCGGGCCAAGGGGAAGCAAAAGAGTGGGAGAGCTTGGAATTTATGGTGCGGAGGCAGTGGAGCAGAGAGACCAGGAAAACGCCCCCGAGGTCTGGTGGAACCAAAGACCAGACTCTGGAGATCCCCCATTTCGCTCCCCATGGGGTTTCTCTCTCTCTCTGCTTCTTCCCGCGCCACCCAAATGTCAGACGTACCATGGATGGAAAGATCACTCGTCTATAAACATCCCCATGTGTCCCCGATACGATAACGGTCTTTCTCCATCGGTTATACGGGGCTGTCTTTCTCAGCTTTGGTTTCTCCCATTACTTTATTCGTTCCAAAGCTGCCTTCGGCTACATTTTTCCTCGTTCAATTTTATTCACCATGATCCAGAAAGGGTTCTGGCGGACACTGCCTGGAGCTAGGCTGCTCAAGTTGATTACTGCAGTCTCTGCCGTGGCCATCTCCTATGAGGGCATGAGCCAGGGTGTCATGGGCGCCGTCAATGTCGCCCCAGAATATGGCGTGAGTAACCGCAGTCCCTCGCCCATTTGCTTCAAAGGATGAGAATCATGAACTAATATAACATCACAACTACAGCACCGAATGGGCTTCGCCGATGAGCAAGGAAAAGTCATCAACCCCTCTCTGCAGGGTGGCATCGCTGCGATATACTATTTTGGTGCTCTCCTCGGAGCCTTCTGGGCCGGGAGCTTCTCTGACAGATACGGGCGGATCAAGGGTATCTGGATGGCCTGTTTCTGGTGTCTTGCCGGAGTCATCCTGCAGGCTAGTGCCGTGAACCTCGCTCACATACTCTGTGCTCGTGTCGTCGCGGGTGTTGGTGTCTCCTTCATTATCGTAATTGCCCCCTCATGGACCGCAGAGCTGGCTCCAGCGTCCCATCGAGGGCAAACGATTGCCCTGACTTTCCTCGCCAACTTTGGAGGCATTGCCCTGTCTTCCTGGATTGGTTTTGCTACCTCATTCACCGAATATGCCGGCGGGGCCTTTCGATGGCGCTTCTGCTTTGCCTGCCAAGTGATCCCGGTTGTCTTCCTTGTCATCGGCACCTTGCTCATTCCTGAATCGCCTCGGTGGCTCGTCAAGGCTGGCCGCAACGAGGAGGCATTTGAAATCATCTCCAAACTCCGTGGCGATGGCGACCGCGAGCACCCGGATGTGCAGAGCGAAATTCGCGAGATCGTCGCCGTCGTGCAGATGGAGCACGAGTCACAGAGCTCCAATTATATCAAAATGTTCTTGGGCATTGGATCTGGGGATATTCACATTGGCCGTCGTATCCAATTGGCGTTCTGGCTTCAGGTCCTCATGCAATATGGCACGGGCATCGCAGCCGTTGTCATCTACTCGGGCAACATTTATCGCACTGCTGGCTTTGACGATTTGAAGTCCAACTGGCTCTCTGCTGTGTGCATGACCTGCGGTATTCTCGGGACTGGGGTCGCTGCCTTGACCTTGGATCGAGTGGGTCGTCGCCGGACCCTCTACTGGGGAGCAGTCGTTTTGAGTATGATTCTCTTTACCCTGTAAGTAAACACACAACCTTGTCGCCCCCGACGTTACTCCTGCTAACGTCCCTCGAGTGGCGGTCTGAACCGCGGAGCCACCAACAACCCCGACAAGGCTGCGCAGTACGGAACCGGCGCCGCCGCCATGGTCTTTCTCTATGTGGTTGTCTTCAGCTCCTCCTGGTTGATGATTCCATTTATTTATCCCACCGAGATTTTCCCGACCTGGCTGCGCGCCAAGGGTAACGCCTTTGGTGTTGCCGGCTGGGCGGTTGGCTACGGCGCTGGGTCGCTGCTGGTCCCGGTTATGTTTGCTGGTATCCAGGAGAAGGTTATCCCTGTCCTCCCCCTCCGGTATGTTTCGTTTCTGACGGGCTTTTGCTTCAGACCTTCTACGTGTTCGGGGCCGCGATGCTCGTCTACATTCCCATCGTCTACTGCTTCTTCCCCGAGACCGCCGGCCGCACGCTCGAGCAGATCGATTTCCTGTTTGCCAGCAAGAGCCCCTTTGTGTGGGATGAGGAGAAGGAGTTTGCCAAGCGCATGGTCCAGTTCAATGTGGACATTCAAAAGATGGAGATTGAGAAGGGTGGATATGCGGGCGAGGAGAAGAGAGGTGACGAGTTGGTAGAGAAAGTCTGATCATGGAATAGTTAAGGCAAAACTCTAGGCAAGAGATGGCATTTCATCAGCTCTTTGAAAAACACGTAATTCCAGGTGCTCCACCCTGTAATTCATAACACAATCATGCATCTTCATAGGTCGGGTTCCTTATGTCAGCATATAATGTAATGAGAAAGACAGTCGGATAACCACTAGTGGCCTTTTTGGTCGAATGGTAATTTTTACCATTTCGATACCTTATGCGAGCGTCACTCAACCGCCCTGAGACCTCGGACCACCGGTGCCGATTCTTCCGATATCATGTGATGTCGCCACCTTATCCGAGGGACCAATAATAAGAGGCCCTGGAGAAGGTTTCTCACCTCAGGCATCCATAATATCACGTGCTCATCCCAGGAAACCTGTTTACTTTGCAACAGGTATAACATTAGACCTTCAGTGTTAGTCTCTTAACCATGTTTTATTCTTGAAATATACTACTCGCGACACTCATTCTATGTCAGCAGGTGTATTACACCCTTTCATGTTCTTCGCATCAACTCTCAAGGTCAAGGATCTTATAGTTCTGTACTGCAATATATATATTTACATTTAGGTCAAGATATATGTAATCCCTTAAAATCTAGGTAGCAGAATGCAGAAATTTCTCCTTCAGCCTCTCAACAGCCAACCCACCCAAAAACTCCATCGTGTGGCCCCCATTAGTCAATTCCAAAACCGTTATATCAACTCCCAACGCGTGTTTCCACCAATTGCGAGTCTCGATGGCGACCAGCGAGTCCGCGCCCATGGACATTAGTGTCTGTGAAGTATCAATCGCCACGTCCTCCTTCATGAGAAACGAGAAAATCCGCTTGGCGATCTCCTGGGCGAGAAACGTCACAGTCGCTGGATCATTCAGCTTCTCTGGCTCGCTAGGCAATGAGGCGAAAAAGCTCCGGAGACTTTCACTGCCAACTGCGGCGCCCTCGACGGTGAAATCCTGGTTGTTGCGGAATATAGAGAGACGCGGATCGCGGCGCCAGGCCATTGTGTTCTGGGGGTCGGACAAGGGCCGGGTGAGTTCGTTATATAGGATGATCTGGGAAGAGTCTTGGTATGCAGTTGTTGGAGTTGGCGTCGGAGGGGACGTGTACTTTTCTGCTGAGCGTTCGAGGGCAAGGTGCAGACCGTGGAGGAAATCCGCCTCGCTCATGAACCGGGTTAGTGTTCGCTCGAGGCGCTCGGCCACGTCTTTGGTCGAGGCGACGTAGCCCACGTCGCCGACAGCAGCAATGTCCAGCACCGCGGCGGGGAGCCCAAGGCCATGACGGAAGTGTGTAAAGGAGTCTAAGAACGAATTGGCCGCGGCGTAGTTGGATTGTCCGTATGAGCCCAGCGTCCCGCTGGTCGAGCCGAACATGAGGAAGAAGTCCATATCCCTGGGGAGTACATGATGTAGGTTCAGGGTGCCTTGGACCTTGGGGTCGGCCACCGTCGTCCAGCTGGCATGGTCCAGGTTGACGAAGCCGGTATCCCGTAGCACCATTGCCAGGTGTAGAACGCCCCGGATCTGAGGGCCTGCAGTCTGCAGGGCGTGGACCACTCCGCGTACACAACCAACCTTGGAGACGTCTCCAGCAAAGCAGCGTAGCTCGCACCCTCGCTCGCGCAATTCAGCGATGAATTGCACATGCTCGTGGCGTGTCCCTGCTGTGGGAGATATTACGGCAAGATGGCGAGCACCGTGGCTCACCATCCAGGAGAGAACCGATCGACCCAATCCCCCAAGACCACCAGTAAGCAAATACACCGCATCAGGCTTGAAAGTGGGCCTGGGCGTTGGTGGACTCGCGGGAAGCGCTTGATGGCTGCCAGACATCTTAATGACAATGCGACCTCGGTGGATGCCCTTCTGCATGTATCGAAATGCGTCCTGGATCCTCTCGGCCTCGAAGACGGTGGTAGGGTGCAAGGGGAAGATCTTTTCATCGCGGAGCAGCTGGACCATTAACTGTAGCAACGGAGCAACCTTGTGCTTGCTGTGCACTGAAAGAGCCGCCAAGTCGATCCCAAAGAACGACCTGTTATCGGCAAACGGCCGCAATGCCAACCGGCCACGACCAAGGAAATCTCGCTTTCCAAGATCGAGCATGCAGCCCTCACGGGCAACGCACTTCCACGATGCATGAAGCAACTCCCCAGAGAGCGAGTTAAGGACAACGTCAACGCCCACTCCGTTAGTTGCGCGCATCACATCTGCTACGCAGCTGTCGTCACGCGAATGGAAGATGCGGTGTCTAGGCATGCCTAGCTCCTTGGTCAGGAAGTCGACCTTCTCTGGCGAACCCACAGTGCAGTAGATATCCGCCTGCAGCCACCGTGCGACGTGAATGGCGGCAATCCCGACACCCCCGGCTGCGCTGTGTATCAGCACCTTCTGGCCCCGTTTCAAACGAGCCTTCTCCATGAAGCCCCATAGTACAGTCAAGTACGGGATGGTTAAGCCTGCGGCATCCTCATTGCTGACATTTCCAGGGGCCCGGATGACCAGGTCCGCTGGCATCTGTAGCTCTGTCGCGAAGGCACCAGTTGGGATCTCCATGAATACCACCCGGTCGCCGACAGAGACATGTTTCACATCATCGCCGACGGCGGTGACAATTGCGGTGCCTTCCGCGCCGAGGCCGTGATATCCATCGCTATCCGAGTGCCCGTCTGGGTCCATGATGCCCATTGCCTCCGCCACATCATGGAAGTTCAGACCCGCATATAGGATCCTCACTTGGACGTCTCCGGGTGCTAGCGGGGGGAGCCTATGGCCTGTCCAGGACATGGTCTGGAGCATACCGGGCTGGCCGAGAGTAAGGTGTTTGGCTTGGAATGGAGCAGAAGTGGCGGCCAGCGCCTTGTCCACGGAGAGTTTATGCATTCGGCTGACGAGGACCTGACTCTGACGGACGGTGTACTCGGACTCGATGTCAAGGCTGTCTTCTGTGTCTGCTGCGGTCTGCTGTGCTTGACGCACGGCCTTGAGAATGTTTGCAACGGTGTGGCCTGTCTCCTTGTCGAGTCTGTCCAATTCAACAGTGACAAAGTCAATGGAGATCTCGGCCCGAATGCATCTTGCCATTCCCAGCATCTTGCCCTGGTGTGGATCAAAGCATTCCGTCTGGGCAGAACGCATGAGCCAGAGGACAGCTTGTCCAGAGACATCCTCTACCATCTCTACGAATCTCGCTAGGTCTGTCGAGTTGATGTCTGCCAGCAGCGCAGGGCGAGTGTCGTCAACGTCCATAAGCGAGATGATGTCCTGCTGGTCTGGAAGCTTGGATCCCCAAACGAACTCATCGATGCTGTATCCTGTATCCTCGAGAACGCTTTTCACAGCTTGTCCGAACTGGCCTAAGTCAGCGCTTGGCTTAAGAAGGGTTACCCTGGGCTTAGTGCGCTCTTCGGGCTGAGCAAACCCAGCACGAGCCACGATATTACTGATAGTGAAAAGATCCGGGTCGTTATTGTCGCGAACAGCGAACTGGATACCCTGAAAACCACTGTGTCGCAGCCTGGTATCCCACCTATCCTCAGAAATCACCGGACGATCAACGCGGTCGTCCTCACGGCCAACCCACCATCCCTCGAAGAGCCCGAAGATGAGATCAGGGAATCTGACCTCTGAGCATACCTCCTGCAGATATATCTGCCCGTCCGGCTTTAGCAGCGTGCGGCAGTTCTTCAGCGTCTGAGTCACATTCGGCGTGGCGTGTAAGACCTGGATTTGTCAGTTCACTGCAACCAACTTGCGCCATTGCTCTATTATAACGTACGTTAGAACCTAATATCAGATCGTACGACCCAGCCTCGAACCCCTGTTCCAGTGGGTCTAACGCAATATCACAAACCGAGAACTTGAGGTTCTGGTACTCGCTGAACCGCTCCTTCGTCTGATTGATAAAACCCGCCGAGACATCCGTGATCGTATACTCCCCATACAACCGCTCCCCTGCAGCGGAATGCAGCGCCTCCAGTACAACTGCCGTTAGACTCCCTGTGCCAGCCCCGATCTCTAGGATGCGAAGCTGCGGCTTGTTCAGACCCAGGACCTGGAAGAAAACCCGGTTGTCAGACCACGCGTTGTACTCATTGTACAGTTTCTGCAACGCGTCGTCCGTAAGTAGGAGGTCTAAGAAGTCCTGGCGGCCTTCAAGAACATCCTTGATCCTTTCGCAGGTGCGCCAGAGCGCTTCGACCGTTGCCTCGACGGGACTTCCTTTGCTCTTTTCACGCCACTCGGCGAGTTTATTCACCCGGGCTTCTCGGTCAAGCGCCTTGAGTTCCACGGCATCGCGCACCTTGGACTGGCCCTGGTCGATGTGATCTAATTGCCTTGTTACCCCAGCCACAAAGTGCTTGAAGAATGGCTGCGCCAGTGACGAGACAGTAACAGCCTCGTGTGCAATCTCAACCGCGCACAAGATACGAACTTGCTCTGCCAACCGAAAGGCATCAGTCATATCCTGTGTTGGACGGACCAGCGTCCTGGGGTCCGCAAACTCAATGGCCGGATGCCACTGGATCGACCATGCTTTCGTTGCCGGCGCATCTTGTCTAATGGACCCGTTCATCCTCGTGCCTTGGAATCCGGCTAGCACGAATGCAATCTCGTTAGTACCTGTCACTCCGTAGGAACTTCCCAGCGCCACCACTGCAGACTCCTGAGCCGTTGTGCGCACCCGAAGCGTGTCCCGGCGCCCGCCCGATCCGACGTAGAATTGCTCGATGAACGTGGGGAGGAACATCTTGTTGAGCTGGCGATACTCGCCCTTTGTAGCTGCGACGGACCAGGACTGCAAGACGATATCTAGGGTGGATGGGTGCAAGGCGTACTCCTCGCCGTCGGTTTGTTGATCCGTTATGCTAAGCGATGCTTTCATATCGACAGGACTGGCGGTCATGTCCTGGAGCCCAATGAAGCGATCGCTATAGTTCAATCCAGTCCGCGATAGAGCCTGATACCACCGTTTTGCATCAACTGGGCGTCTGAACGGCGCCACGTCTACGTCTCGCTCAGCCGGACAAGCCACGGCACATCCATCGGTGACCAAACCCCAGCAGTGCTTCGTCCACGTCCCTCTGATCTCAGAGCAAATGGAGAACTCCCACCACCGACTATCATTCGACGACGTCAGAGCGTGCTTGCGCAGCGTCGTCACCAGCTCGATGGTCCTCGCCTCCTCTAGTAGTGTTGCAGCTGCGATATTCACATTCTGTACTGTGTACCCTGATCTTGAACCTGGTAGCTGTGATACCGCCGTCCCAGCCATGGCTATATAACCAGCTGCAGGGAAGACAACGTCCTTCTCAACACAGTGGCCCACCAACCATGGGACATCGCTCAGGCGCAGGAAGTTCCTCCATGCCGGCTCGAGGTCGCTGCTCTCGAGGATGCGCTGGCCAAGGAGCTCGTGCGGACGGTGTTTGCGGAAGCGCCAAGCAGCCGTCATTCGCGTTTCGGACCAGTAGGATGATGTATAGTTCCAGGGGTAGGTGGGAAGGTCAGGGAGGGTGTAGGCGTTGTCGGATTTGGGTGCTCGCGGTGTTATACCCAGACAGAAGAGGCCGCCGATGGCTGAAAGGAAGGTATCGGCAGCGTCTTGGCCCCGTTCAGCGACCGACGTGTACGGTGCTGATGCATTGTCTGTCTCCTTGAATATGTGGCGAAGTGGCCCGGCCATGGCTGAGTGAGGACCTATTTCTAGGTATGCCGTGTTGGAGAGATCAGCCAACATCTTCGACACTGCGGTACGGAAGAGTACTGGCTGTTCGATATTCAATTGCCAGTACTGGGCATTCAGGGCCTTGCTTTCGCGGACTCTTCGGCCCCAGACTGTGGAGTAGAATGGCACGGTTGGTGCCTTTGGCGCCAGTGACGGTGAGACTAATGACCTGTAGAGCTCACCGATGGCCTTGATGTGATGGGAATGATATGCAATGGGCACACGAAGCTGGCGGACAAAAACATTGGGCTTTGCCTGCTGCAGGCTCGCCATGGTCTCTTGAACGGCGTCGACATCACCGGAGATGGTCACGCTCGCATTGCTGTTCTCGCACGCCAGCACAGCACCAGGCTTTAGATATTGCTCAACCTCGTCGCTTCCCAGCCCAACGGCTGCCATGGTCCCACGGGTCTCGCACCGCGCACAGGCGTATCCACGATAGTAGGCGGCGATGATGGCCTCTCGTCTTGTCAATACCCCAGCAGCATACGCCGCGGCGACTTCTCCACTGGAGTGTCCGACGACGGCGGATGGCTTGATATCCCACGCCGCGAGGGCATCCACGTACGCGATCTGCAGGGCTGCGCATAGAGGCTGCGAGATGTCTGGAGGGTTAAACGCATTGTTGGCGGTCGAGGGAGTCAACTGCAACAGCTCTCTTAAGGACCAGTCCGGTGGATGCTCCACAGATCGCAGCACTTGATCCATCTCGTTGACGCTCGCAAGAAAGACGGTATTTTCTTCTACCATTGCGCGGCCCATGCCCACCCACTGCGCTCCCTGTCCTGTAAAGACGAATGCAACCGCGCGAACCCCTTTGCTCTCCGATGGAGTAGCGGGCTTGTTAATGCTGACGCCATCTGCTATCCAATAGCTCCCCAGCTTCAGACGTTCTCTTCGTGCGGCAAGAGTGTAGGCCATGGCGTCAAGCCGCGATGGATTCTTTTGCAGATAGTCTGCGTAGTTAATCGCCAGCTCCGTAATTGCCGGTTCACTGTTTCCAGATATCAGGAGCAAGGTCTTGCGCTTGGGAACGCTGTGGCCATTAATCATTTGATGCGGTTGTGATGCGACCCCCATAGACTCAGCAGAGTCGAGGACCATCTACGAGGAGTGTGGGTGAGCGGCCGTTCCATACGATGGCTGAATAGATTCAAAGCACTCACATGTACATTGGACCCTCCCAGGCCGAACGAGTTCATACTGATTCGTTCCCGAGTCCGATCCGGCCATGGGGTTGGCTCAACCGGGACATGCAGGTTGCGATGCCAGGGAACTATACAATCAGCATTGCAAACCACGCGAGACACAGGCTTACTCACTCTTGGGATTCGGATTGTGGAATTTGATATTTGGCAAGACCGTTTTACTCTCGAGCGCCACGATCGACTTGACGATACTCGTCAAGGCAGACGCACCCTCTCCATGCCCCAAGTTAGGCTTTACAGACCCAATATAAAGCCGGTCGTCACCACCGAAGCACTGTGCCACAGCGGATGTCTCTAACGGATCCCCAATCACTGTCCCCGTACCGTGGAGCTCAACAACCTTTGTATCGCCAAGCGCCAATCCCGCAGAAGCATACGTCTGCCGGATCAGCGCCTCCTGCGCCTTGGGATTCGGCGTCCCGAATGTCCGCGACCCATCACCGCCGTCAGCATTGCTATCACACGCGCGAATGACCGCGCGGACGGGGTTCCCGTCTCGGATTGCCTCGTCAAGACGTTTCAGGTACAACGCGCACACCGACTCCCCACGAGCAAACCCATCAGCACTCGCATCAAAGGTCTTACAGTTGCCGTCCGGCGCCAACAGGCCCAGCATGGACATGGAGATACTCGTTCTCGGCGTGATAATCAAATTCGCCCCTCCCACTATAGCTCCAGAACAAGACCCAGACCGAATGGCCAGCACCGCGTGGTAGACTGCCTCGGCCGTTGCAGAACAAGCCGTCTTCACCGTCATGCTCGGCCCAAGCAAATCATACTCGAATGCAACGCGGTTCGCAAGGGCAAAATCTGACCTCCCCAGCATGAGATACGGCTGGTGATTTAGCAGATCGATATTCTGCATATCCTGCCAATCCTCAGTGAAGTCCCCAATAAAGGTCCCGATATTCGACCCGCGGAAGTCCCCCTCACCAGCCGACTCGAGTGCTTCGCGCGTCACTTCAAGCAGGAGGCGTTGCGCTGGATCAAGCGTCGATAGCTCGGCATTGGACATGCCGAACATCGAGGCGTCGAAGTCTGCCAGGTTGAGGTCGTCTAGGTAGTACCCGTACTTTGTGTTCATGGTGCCCGGTTTCCCGGACGGGTCGTAGTAGGCTTCGACGTTGTATCGGTCTGAGGGGACGATGTTGCGCGCGTCGCCTTTGTTAAGGAGGAACGTGAAGAGGTCGGACGGACTGCGGATTCCACCTGGTAGGCGGACACCCATGCCGCAGATGGCGATTGGGGCGGCGGAGCTCTCTGGTCTCGTTGCGCCGTTTGCTCCATTGGTGCAGTTGCCGTTGGTGTCGTTGGTGTGCGTGCTGTTTGTACCGTTCATGTACATGCCGTTGGATGGAGACGCTAAGGGGGGTTCGTGGGTGCCAAAGTCGTCGTTCGCGACGTCGCCGACGATAATACTCGGCGTCATGCTGTGCTATAGTAGCGTGGTCAAGAGCAGGCGAGATTTGGGTAACAGTGGGGGTATCGATGTTAACAAGGATGCTTTTCGGTGCGTGTCAGCGTCAGGGTATATACATCTGCATACTACACTTCCGACCTGCAGCGTATAGTGCTAATGCATCTCATCTCGTAATGAAGGCGTCCCGCCGAGTGCGTCTTATGCAGATCTACCCAGATGATACCACCCTCGCCGTCCGACCGATCCTGCACCATGATGCCACCCAGCCGCCCAGAGCTGCCGCTCGTGAGGAGTATGTAGTAAAAAAAAAAAGAAAAGGCACTAATCATGTGAATCTGGTAGTCTGAGCAAAGGAGGGTAAAGTATAGCATCTTTGATATGCTAGCAACGTTCATTGCAAGTGGCGGTGGCGCCACTCGAATATATATAGCGAAAACACGAGAACAAGCAGTGCACTAAGCCAAACAACTTGAATGGCGTACCCTAATCGACGAGAAATGACACCCCCACGAAGTAAATTCGACGCGTTCAGCAAGAAAGACCTAGTATACACCACAGTCGCGCAGCACCAAATCTGGGCCTCCATCTTCACGCCCCGAGCCGAAACCGATGAGACCAGCCCTAAACGTGCCCCTACCACCGCCCCTGTCTTAGTATACTGGCATGGAGGTGGCTTCATTGTTGGAGACCGCCTCTACGAGCCGTGGTGGCCAAGGTGGCTGCTCGAGTTTGCTCTATCTCGAGGCGCCATGATAATCGCTCCGGATTATCGTCTCCTGCCCGAGGCGACGGGCGCAGACATCATGGACGACATGCACGCCTTCTGGAACTGGTTCCTACACTCCCTACCTGAAATTGCCGAGTCAGAATCTTGGGATCACTGGCCTGATGCCCACCGCGTCCTCTGTGCTGGACACAGCGCAGGGGGGACCATCGCGCTGCATTCCTCGCTGCAGCGTCCGGACGTCGCCGTCCGGGCGGTCCTATCGCTGTATGGCCCACTGTACTACGATGTGCCCGAGCTGCGGATGGCGCGGCCAAGGCCGATCCTAGGGGTTATGCCGCCGCTGCCGCGCCAAGCGGAAAGGATCATCCGGGCGTATGTTCAGCAGACGAAAGGCACGGTGAGGACTGCCGGGGATGTCCTGGAGATGTGGGGGCTTGTTGCGTGTATTCTACAGCAGGGCCGATTGCCACGGCTGATGATGGCAAGGCCTGATCCGAGGCTTGATGCTCTCGCGGCTATTGAGAGGAGGAACTGGTGTCCGCCTATTTGGGTGGTTCATGGGGACAGTGATTCTGTGGTAAGATACACGATGATGAAGTCTCGAAGAGGGGTTGGCTGAGATCGGCAGGTTCCTGCTAGTTGTTCGACTGAATTTGTCAGACGCGTGGAGAAGATCGTGCCGGGGTTGCAGAGGATACTGTCGGTGGTGCCTGGGGAGCATAATTTTGACGCACCCTTGACTATGGAGGAGCCTTGGATAAGGGATGGGTGCACTTTTCTTGAGAACCACTGGACAGAATAGGCAATGGCACCACCGTGGGGCCACTGGCAATAGCCCAGGGCTCGCACAAAGTCTGACATAGCGGGAATCGAGGTGGAATTAGCGACGAGCATATCGAAATTGGAGCTGTATATAGTAATTATCTATACATGGTTTGCTATCGGGGTGAAAACAACATAGATTCCCGCAATTGAACAACAATAACTTCGCTGCCACAACTTTACCAATGGAGAATCTGGATAATGAGTCATCTGCACTGAAGTTGAAGCTTCAACAATTCGCAGCAAGCGCTCTTGAAATACCGCCGAAGAGCCTTCGCAGTAAACTGCACAGAACATGGCTGGCGCTCGGCGGAGACTCCCTGACAGCTGTGTTCTTCATGGGCGCTTGTCATGAAGCGGGCATCGAGGTCGAACTCCCTGAGATTTTGCAGGCCCAGAGTTTGAGGGACTTGATTGATCAGATTGCGAGATCGCAGCAACGTCATGATCAACTCGGCAATGGGGTGGTGGCTGTGGACGATGTCCTTGGACAATATAGTTCCCAAGACGATGAGATAGACGCAATCGGACCGTGCTCCCCAATGCAGGAGAATATGGCCTCTCGTCAAGCCATTGACCCGCGCGAATATCAGCTCCAGCTTACGATCAGAATTGCCTCTGTAAATCCGGCAGTCTTGCTGACGACCAGCGTCGTCGAGGAAGCATGGAGAGCGGTGGTTCACAGACATGCAGCCCTGAGAACGAAATTCGTCGACAGTGTCGACCGTCCTGGAAGGCTCGACCAGGTAGTGGCAAGACAAATAGACCCGGAAATCAACACTGCGAGCATATCTGCAGCAGAGACACATACGGCTTTCGTGGAGTACGGCTCCGAGTATTCACATCGGCTCTCTCTGACACAGGAAGCGGACAATCAGGTGTTGTTCAGCCTCAGAATATCACATGCGTTAGTCGACGGCGTCTCAATTGGCATTATTATGCGAGACCTATTCCTATTCTTATCCCAGACACAGCCAGCAGCAGCGGCCATGCATCCGGCCGAGTTCCTACGTGCACAACCTGATACATCGCCTGAGGCTCTTGCGTACTGGACCCGATACCTGCAGAACGCGCAAGGGAGCTTTCTGAGCGGTACAAGCGCTGGAGACAACGAACCACGTACGGGGCTGTACACAATTGATAAAGAAATGGCTATCACACCAGAGGTGATCCAGAGTTTCTCGGACCAGTCCAACGCCACCCTAGTGAATGCCTGTCAGGTGGCACTTGCGCTCGTCCTGCGCTGTTATACCGGGTCAAATAACGTGTGCTTCTCCTATACGGCCTCAGGGCGTCAGAAGGGTAGCAAGGGCTTACAGGACACCGCGGGGAACTTTGTCAACACAATTCCGTTTTGCATGGAATTCGATCGAAATGGGACGAATGCACAGGCTCTTGAGCGCGCCCAGGCGGACTACCTGGACAGCTTACCATATCAGGGCGCTATCTTGAACGGCAATCAGGACATGAAAGGTCCGTCAGTACGCGACCTTGGTGACTGTCTGCTTTCTTTTACGCGAGGCATGCCAGACACAGAATTAGAGAGGATGGGAATTGCCGTTGAGATTGTGTCGTGGGAGGCGCCAACAGACGTATGAAACAAGCCTTGATTTGTATTCTATGGAAGGGAGACTAATCAGCTGCGGCAGTATAACTACACGCTGGCGATCAGCATTGAGAAACATCGACTGGGACTGCGACTGACGACGTGGGAATCGATTTCCTCGAGGCATAATGCACTGAATATCCTGCAGCTGTTTATGGATGCCCTGGCCTTTGTGCAGCAGCATCCAAACGAGCATTGGTCTACTTTCAGGGGCATAACTCTGCAGGACGAAGAAGAAATGATGACTATGAACAGAAGCCCCTACCAGCTGAGGCAACAATGCGTGCACGAACTTGTATGGGATACAAGACACCGACGGCCCGATGATTTCGCTGTGCGCGCCTGGGACGGAGATCTAACATACCGCGCACTATGTGACTCTGCATCTCAACTGGCGGCCCAACTTGTCAATCTCAGCGTAAAAGTGGAAGACAGGATTGGTATATGTCTGGACAAATCTCGTTGGGCACCTGTGGTCATGCTAGGGATTCTGCAAGCCGGTGGCGTCGGTGTGCCTCTGGGCAACCAGCATCCGCCATTTCATATCCAGACGATTGTGCGCAACGCGGATATATCGATATTGATAGCTGATCCGACACATGCCAAGCGATTGGAGGGTAGTGTAACACGAACAATTATAGTAGACGATGAGTATTTCGCTCAGGCTCGGCCACCTAAACGAACTCACCAACTGGGTCGAAGTATATCACCGGACAACGCAGCCTGGATCGTCCACACCTCCGGGAGCACAGGTGTGCCCAAAGCTGTTGTCCTGGAACACAAAACACTCTGCTCGCCCATGGCGGTCCAAGCAGCCCGCTATAACATGGGCCCGTGGACACGGGCGCTGCAGTTCTCAGCACATACTTTCGACGTGTGCGTGAAAGACATCTTCACAACGCTGACTGTGGGCGGATGTGTCTGCATCCCATCAGAGAACCAACGACTTGATGACCTTGGCCTGGCCATGAAGATTATGGAAATAAATTTCGCAACCCTTACCCCGACGGTTGCTTCACTGCTTGACCCCCAGGATTATCCTCTCCTGGATACCTTAGTATTGACGGGAGAAGCGCTCAGTCCGGGCGTCCTGAGACCGTGGGTGGATGACGGGCATGTAAAGGTGTATAACGGCTACGGGCCATCCGAATGTTCGCATGTCTCCACGATAAATGGGCCCTTGGCTCGGGTGGAGGACGCAACGAATATTGGTTTCCCGGCGGCTAACCGGCTCTGGATAGCTGATACTCTCGACTTCAACCGCCTATGTCCCGTTGGAGCTGTAGGGGAACTATTGATAGAGGGGTCAATCGCGCGCGAATATCTCCATGATCCGGAAAGGACCGCAGCAGCGTTTGTGACGGACCCAGCCTTTCTTGCAACGCTAGGGATACAGTCTGGGAGGCGGATGTATCGCACAGGGGATCTTGTCCAGCAGAATCATGATGGCTCATTGATATATCTGGGCCGCAGGGATAAGCAGATCAAGGTACGGGGACAGCGGGTGGACGTGGTCGGGATTGAGAGTCGTATATCGCAGTTGCTCGCCGGGCAGCCACTGGTCTGTGTGGATTTAGTACAGCCACGCAATGCTCCGTCGGAGTCGTCGATGCTCATGGCCGCTATTGATATAAATGGGACGACCCTTCACAAGGACACTGAATCAATGCCCAGCGAAGTCTGCGAGCCGTCGGAAGGCCTGATAGACCTATTGCAGAAGTTGGATTCAGAGCTTCTGGACTGCCTCCCACGCTATATGGTGCCGGCCCACTACGTGCCTTTCGTATCTCTCCCCATGAATGCCTCGGCCAAGTTGGACCGGGCAAAAGCCCGTGGTTTACTTGAAGCCTTGACAGCAAAGGAGCTAGCAGCTTTCAAACAAGTGTCGGACCGAGCCACAGTAACCACCGAGACAGAAAGAAAACTGCAGTTAATCTGGGCTGATGTGCTCCGGTACCCTGCAGGAGATATCGGCGGCGATACGCACTTCATGCACATCGGCGGTGACTCGGTTGTCGCTATGCGCATGGCAGGTATTGCTAGGAGGGCAGGCATATCCCTGTCCGTTGCGGAAATTGTCCAACACCCACGGTTGTCAGAGATGGCGCGTGCCGTTGACGGACATGATTCCATGGCCCAGAGAGTCGCGTGGAATGACCCACCGCCATTCAGTTTGTGGAAGGAGTTCCTTTCTGCGAGTGTTGAGGATCGGAGAGCGCGATTAGCGAGTGTGGCCGTGCAGTGCAACGTGCACCCCAGTGATGTAGAAGATGTGTATCCCACTACAGCCATACAAGAGGCCCTCATGGCTGCCACCAACCGGTCACCCGAGACGTACGTTGCGCAGCTAGCTTACCGTCTAAACGTGGATGTGCCCTTGCAAAGCTTCCAAGATGCCTGGGCCAAAGTGTCAGAATGGCTTCCTATTCTGAGGACTCGGATTGTGTACACAGGCGATTCGGGCACCGTGCAGGTGGTGACACGGGTTCTTCCTGCATGGACGAGGGCATCGGATCTCATGGCCTTCGTAAAGGAGGATCGCGCGGCATCTTTTGATTATGGAGTCGCTTTGCATCGCTTCGCCATTGTTGAAGACACTACCAAAGATCAGCTTGAGAGATACTTTGTGTGGACAGCCCACCACTCAGCATACGATGGCCCAACAGTCGTTAAGATCTTCAACCTTGTTGCGGCTTTGTATCAGGGCCGAGATCCGGACGCCTTGCGTGCTGTGACCCCGATCCCACGAATGATCCGCTATCTCGACCAGACCACGAAGGATGACAGCCAGAAAAAGACCGAGGCTTACTGGAGAAACAAGCTACAGAATTCCCAGCCCACAAGGTTTCCGAAGCCCCCTGCGCCATCACACCAGCCCTTCGCCGATGGTGTGTTGAGACACCACTTCCAGATGGAACAAGTTGGACGCCGGGTCTCACCCGCCATTCTGCTCCGAGCAGCGTGGGCTGTGGTAGTTGCCAGCCACACAGCGAGTGACGAGGCGATGTTTGCCGTCGTTCTGTCGGGGCGTGATATGCCCCTGTTTGGAATTGAGGATGTCGTTGCTCCAACCATTACTACCGTGCCCTGCCGCATCCAAATACAGCGGACGAAGGCCGTCACGGCGTATCTCGACTCGGTAGACAATGAGGCAAAAGATATGGCTCCACACACTCAGTTTGGGCTCGCGAATATCCATCGTGCAGCGCGCCTAGGCCATGAATTCAATCCGGGACATCTGTTTCTTGTGCAACCAAGCGACGAAGATATTGTGTCCGTAGAAGCGCTGGGTCTGGAGATGCTAGACGCGGAGAGAGGCAACTTTGAAGGCTATCCACTGGTCGTCGAATGCACTCTGCACGAAAATGGCGCAGGAGTAACTGTGGAAATGCGGTTCGACAAGCAAGTGCTCTCGCCGTCGCGAGTGTCGGGACTATTGTCCCAGCTGGAGCATGTTACACGCCAACTGCAGATATATAATTTGCCCGACACAGATTTAGACCCTGCCAGCCGGGATGCTTGCATTGGAACCCTGGACGTGATCAGTCCGGAAGACAAGGAGAAACTACTGACTTGGAATAGCCCACCACCAAGTGCCACGAGAGCCTCTCTAGTCCAGTTGGTGGAAGTACAGGTGACCAAGAGCCCTAATGCCATGGCGGTTCACGCAAGAGACGGCGGGCTGACGTACTCCGAGCTGTACACTGCTGCTGGCCGTCTAGCACAGTATCTTGTTGCACTTGGAGTTGGCCCAGAGAGGCTTGTTGGTCTATGCATGGAGAAATCCAAGTTCGCCGTGATATCAATGGTCGCTATTCTAATGGCAAGAGGCGCTGTTGTACCACTCCCTACCCTGCAACATGGCTCCCGAGTCAAGACTATCATTTCCGATGCCCATATTTCCGTTGCATTGGTCGATCTAACGCAAGCGAAGCGCTTGAAAGGCCTGGTCACTCGTCTAACCATTGTCAACACCGGACTTCTTGACTCTCTTCCCACAGTGAATATGATACCAGCCTGGCCGGAGCCACAGACGGTAGCATGGGTCGTATACACATCTGGCAGTACTGGAGTTCCCAAAGGAGTTGTGTTAGAGCACCAGGCATTATGTACTGGTCTCCTGGCGCACGGGGCTCGCTTTGGCATCACGTCCTCGACAAAAATGCTTCAGTTCTCCGCCTATACCTTTGACCTCAGCATCGAGGAGATATTTGCGACCTTAACATTTGGGGGGTGCGTTTGCGTACCGTCGGAAACAGACCGGACCGATAGGCTCGCATTGACGATGAGAGAGCTAGGAGTGACGTTCGCTATCCTGACACCCACTATCGCCTCCCTCCTCAGTCCAGAGAGCTTGCCAACGTCCCTCCATACTGTCGTCCTGGCGGGCGAGGCAGTGAGTCCTGACCATGTCAGGCCGTGGCTCGACCGCGTCAAGATATTCAATGGTTACGGCCCAGCCGAATCGTCCATGTTATCTGCCATACACGGCCCACTTGTTTGTGCTGAGGATGCTCCTATAATCGGCTCGCCCGTATCGAACTGCCTATGGGTTGCAAGTCTGCTAGACCATAATAACCTTGTACCCCTGGGGGCCGAAGGCGAGTTACTTATCGAAGGGCCCCTGCTCGCTCGAGAATACCTCCATGATGGAGATAAGACGGAGAGAGCCTTCGTCCTAGACCCGCAGTTCATGAAGTCACTCGGTATGCCTCCGACAAGACGCCTGTACCGAACGGGCGATGTTGTGAGACAGGACCGGGGCACTGGCTTGCTACAATATATTGGTCGTGTAGATAATCAGATCAAGATCCGCGGGCAGCGAGTGGAGATTGGGGAGATTGAGAGTCACATTGCGCGTCTGCACTCAGGACTCAAGGCTGCGTGCGTTCATTATGTCCAAGTACGAGATCTTGCGGACCCAATATTGATCGCTGCAGTGGAGTCTGGCGAGGGAGACCAGGGCATACGCCTAGCAGCCCTCCATGACGAGCTTCGCCACTCTCTCCCTCGGTATATGATCCCGACACATTTTGTATCGATGACTCTCCCCGTGAACGCATCGGGCAAGCTCGACAGAAGAGCAACAAAACATAGACTTGAAGGACTCGCCCTCGAGGACCTTACACCGTTTACGCCGAGTAACAGCAGTTCGGTAGAAGACCGTATGTTTAGCGCGTCGGAAGAACAGCTCGGCCGGCTCTGGAAACAGGCCCTCGGCCTCCCGAAAAGCCACAAAATCAGCACGGAGGACGACTTCTTCCATCACGGCGGTGACTCCGTAGCAGCCATGAGGCTCGTGGCTGCGGCCCAGACGGCACCGATACCCATGCAGCTGGGCGTTGCCCAGATTATGCAGCACCCGCGTCTTGTGGATATGGCCCGGGTGGCAACCGAGCAGAGCGCCGTTCATGATGCAGCGCCTTTTGAGCTTTGGGATACTTTCTCTGACCTGGATCCACAAGACCAGCACGAATGGCTGGTTGCTGTGGCCGAGCAGTGTGCGGATATCGCGGGACCTGAGCAGATTACAGACGTATACCCTGCTACGCCATTGCAAGAGGGCTTAATGGCCATCACATCGCAGCAGAAGGGCGCGTATGTTGCACAGCAGGTATTCCGCATGGGAGCGAAGGTCGACATCCCTCGCCTCCAATGGGCGTGGGAAGCACTGTGCGATAGACTCGCAATCCTCCGGACACGCCTAGTTTACGGAGCAAGGGGATCGCTGCAGGTCATCACCGCGAATGTACCAGTATGTGGGTCTGTTGCGTGTGAGTTGAGTAAGTATCTAGCTGAGGACATGGAGGAATCCTTTGGGTATGGTGTGTGGCTCCATCGCCTGGCTATCGTAGAAGACGGTACCAGCAGTTATTTTGTCTGGACCGTGCATCACGCTGCATACGACGGCTGGTCATTAATGCAGGTGTTGCGAATGCTCGTGTGGATCTACCAAGGGGAGGACACTGGGTTTGTTGCTACTCCGATTTCGCGGTTCATCAGGTACCTTCAGGAAACAGATGAGAACGGCATGGTTCAATATTGGAAGAAGCAGCTAGAGGATGCCAAATTGACTCGATTTCCACAACTCCCATCGCAAAGATACCAGCCGCATGCCAGTGGCATTGTGCGGAAGCGACTGCATGATCCCTCGAAGTGTTGTTCTGCAGGGTGCAGCAAGCGTGGGACGCCGGTTTCAATACCCATCCTGCTGAGGGCAGCATGGGCAGTGACGGTGGCCACGTATACTGGCAGTGACGAGGCCATCGTCAATATTGCTCTGAGTGGTCGTGATGCTCCAGTGCCGCGAATCGCCGATATTGTTGGGCCGACCATCACGACGGTCCCTGTACGCATACAGATGGATATGAAACAGTCCGTCCGTGACTTTCTGTCGGTTGTTGACCGACAGTCCAAGGAAATGGTCCCATTCGCCTATGTCGGCCTGCAGCGCATTCGAAATGTCGTGCCTGGTTTCCCTTCTGATTTCGACGCAGGACATCTGTTTATCATCCAGCCGGCTGTGTCTGGCAACAATAGCCCCGGCGTTGAAGACATCGGGCTTGAGATGGACACAGCCATAACAGCAAGCTCAGAGAGTCCGGATTTTGGTGGATACGCCCTTGCCGTGGACATTGACTTCCGATTTGATGAGGATGTGCTCCCTGAGCCTACAGCTGAAGCGCTGTTGGCTCAATTTGAGCACAGTATCAACCAGCTGGGAAGTTGCAACAACGAAATGCGCCTCGCTGACCTTGACCTCTTGGGCCCAGCAGATGCGCATGCTATTCGGTCGTGGAATGAGAGAGTCCCAACCACCAAGGAGGCATGTATCCATGAGCTCATCCAGATTATGGTCGACAAGAGACCTGAGGCTCAAGCTGTCGACGCGTGGGATGGGAACCTCTCGTACGCTGTTCTTCACGATACTTCTCGCCGGCTCGCGCATTACCTGGTCTTACACCACGGTGTTGGGCCGGACGCCAGGGTTGGGATAGCAATGGACAAGTCGCGCTGGGCCATTGTAGGTATCCTGGCGATCCTCATCGCGGGTGGTGCTGTAGTACCGTTAGGAACACAGCAACCACTTGTAAGACTCGAGAGGGTCGCGATAGACTCAGAAGTATCAACCATCCTAGTCAACACAGACAAGGTCAAGTCCCTGGAACAATTGAGCGCTGTGTCGGGGCGGCTGCTTGTTGTCGACGCCGCACTGGTGGATGGGTTGCCAGCGCCTCCTACAGAAGAACCAATCTGCAAGGACGTGTTCCCTGATCACCCAGCATGGATCGTGTATACGTCCGGAAGTACTGGTTTACCAAAAGGAGTCGTCCTGGAACATCAAGCGCTGTGTAGCAGCTTTGCGGCACACGGGCGCCGGGTAGGATTTGGGCCTCACACAAGGGCCCTCCAATTCTCAGCGTTTACTTTCGACAATTGTATTGAGGATATCTTGTCTGTTTTATCGTACGGAGGATGTGTGTGTGTTCCATCTGAGACCCAGCGGCTTAATGCCCTGTCTGAGGCTATGCGACAAATGCAAGTCAACCTGCTCAACTGCACGCCGACGGTTGCGTCTCTCATCGATCCAAGTGATGTACCCATGCTGGAAACATTGTAGGTTGCCAAAAACTGTATATCCCGGTATACCACTCTGTTCAGACTAATCATTGCCCACAGACTGCTCGGCGGCGAGCCTGTTTCCCCCGCGGTCGTCAAACAGTGGCTCGGGCACGCAAAAATAATGAATACGTACGGACCGGCTGAATGCAGCGTGGATGTGGCTGTCGGCAGTCCCATGCAGAGCCCAAGCGATGCCTCTACCATTGGATTCCCGCTGAATGTGTGCCTCTGGGTGACCAGCCCATCAAACTATAACCGCCTCGTGCCAATCGGTACGCCGGGGGAGCTCCTTGTCGAGGGGCCGCAGCTCGCGAGAGAATACTTGAATAACCCCGGGAAGACAGAAGAAGCATTTATATGGGACCCAGAATTCGTGAAGAAGCTGGGCATACCATCAGGCCGACGATTCTATCGCACAGGAGACCTCGTAAGGCAGAATACAGACGGCTCGCTGATCCACCTTGGCCGGATCGATACGCAGATTAAAATCCGTGGGCAGAGGGTTGAGATTGGTGAGATCGAGAGCAATATCCTCCGTCTTCAGCCGGAGGTTAGGGTTGCTTGCGTTGACCTCATCCAGCTCAGTGATATGGATCGCGATCCGATGCTCCTGGCGGCAATTGAGGTCGCTGGCAAGGAAGGAGAGGACGGTGACTTCACCCCGGGAGCAGTTCGGCAACCAACAGATGCCCTTAGGGCTCTGATTCGCAACTTGCAGGCGGAATTACTTCGCGTGCTCCCGCGGTATATGGTGCCGCATCTCGTTCCAATGGCTAGGCTTCAACTCAACGCATCAGGCAAGCTAGACAGACGGGCTACGCGCATGACTCTCGAGGCCATGACTCGAGAGCAAGTCGCATTATTTGAGGAAGCCTCCGATACTGCACAGGAAAGGACCTCGCTATCAGCGATGGAAGGCCGCCTCCGCCAAATCTGGGTTGAGCTGCTGGGCTCTTCGCCAAAAATCGGCCCTGATGCCAATTTCACCCAGCTGGGTGGTGACTCCGTCATTGCCATGCGCCATGTTGCTGCGGCCATGCGCGTGGGAATCCGAATTGGCGTCGCTGACATTCTTCATAGCCCGCGATTATCCGATTTAGCGCGCATCGCAGAGGAATCACAGAGGCCAGCAGCCAGCGACGAAGACCCGGCTCCGCTTGAGCTTTGGCCTGGATTCGCTGATGCAGACGCAGAAGAGCAGGAGCGCTGGCTAGACGCCGTTGCACAGCAGTGTGATGAAAGGTCAGCGGATATAGAGGACGTCTATCCTGCAACGGCTCAGCAGGAGGGTCTCATGGCTTTGACGGCTCAGCAGCCTGGAGCCTTTGTCGCGCAGAATGTCTTCCGTCTGACCAATGTTGATATTACGCGTTTCAAGCAGACTTGGGCCAGGCTGATGAAGTCGTTGCCGATTTTGCGCACCCGGATTGTGTACCATAATTCACACTCTAGGTCTTTGCAGGTCGTGGTGCGTAGAAACCTGCATTGGATCCATGCCACCGACCTCGAGACATACCTGGCGACCGACAAGAAGCTACCATTCTCGTATGGCACTCCACTACACCGTATCGCAATCATTGAACCGGGGACTGCACATGTGGATGGAATGTACTTTGTGTGGACCCAGCATCACAGCGGATATGACGGCTATCAGACTGCGCTGATGCTGAACATGCTCGCTGAAGTTTATCAAGGAAAAGAATTACATCAGTCCTTGCCCCCAATCACACGGTTTATCAGATACCTACAGCACAAAGATAAAGACGAGGTCACTGCCTTCTGGAGCAAACAGCTGGGGGACGTCAATCTGGCCCGTTTCCCGGAACTCCCAACGGCATCCTATCGCCCCCAGGCCGACAGCTGCTCTCGGCGACTCATCCAGCGGAGCACAACTCATGATGGATCCCCAGTTTCGGTGCTGCTGCGCGCCGCATGGGCTATCACGGTCACTACTTATACGGGAAACACGGAGTCGACTTCAGCCGTTGCACTCTCAGGGCGTGACATACCCGTTGATGGAATCGGAAGCATGGCCGTGCCAACTCTGACCACTGTGCCAGTGCGGACACGTCTGGATGACCGAACGCAAACTGTGTTTGCCCTCCTCGCTAGTATGATCCGCCAGAGTGAGGAGATGATACCGTTCTTGCACACCGGAATGCAGCATATCCGGGCCTCTGTACCGCGATTAGGGGCGAACTATGACCCGGGCCACCTCTTCATCATCCAACCTCCTCTCGGCGGCAGGGACGAAGATCCTCTGGCTGAATTCGGTCTGGAGGATGTCACTACTGCTAGGACCGAGTTTCCCGGATGTGCACTCGCAGTCCAGTGCACCATCAACGCCGATGGATCGGTGGATGTCGAGATGCGATACGATGGCAGGGTTGTTGCACCCGGGATGGCTGAATATCTTTTGGCTCAGTTTGAATACATCGTAAACCAGTTGGAAACGCATCCTGACACTGCTATTGGCGATCTTGATATTCTCAGACAAACCGACACACAGAAGATCCACAAATGGAACCAAGCAGTCCTCCACGCTAAGCCCATCCCCTCTTGCGTGCATCGGCTCATCCAGTCGATGGTTGACCGGCAGCCCCACGCCGCTGCAGTGTGCGCGTGGGACGGAGCGCTGTCATACACAGCTCTCTGGGCCACCGCTTGCGGCCTGGCTCACTATTTAGTCGGTCTTGGGGTTGGACCGGAAATCACCGTTGGGATATGCATGGACAAGTCACTGTGGGCAATGGTCTCGATGCTGGCTGTGCTGCAGGCCGGTGGTGTAGTAGTAGCACTGGGTGCACAACATCCTCTGATCCGGCTCAAGACAATTCTGACAGACGCAGCCATCAAGGTAACCCTGGTCGACAAAAGGCAGGCTGATCGCCTGCGCGGTGTGACGGATTACCTTGTGATTGACCAAGACTTTGTCGATCGTCTGCGACCTCAGTCAAGGCCCCCTGTCGTGGGCTTAACTCCGCACAATGCAGCGTGGATCGTGTATACCTCCGGCAGTACTGGCACGCCCAAGGGCGTGGTACTGGAGCACCAGACACTGTGCACCGGCATCATAGCTCACGGCACGCGATTCGGCAATAATGAACAGACCCGTGCACTACAGTTCGCCTCTCACACATTTGGCGTTGTCATCGAAGACATGTTCACCACGCTCGTCTTCGGCGGGTGTACTTGCATTCCGTCCGAGGACCAGAAAATGAACATGCACAAATTGGCCACCATGATTCGAGACATGGGCGTTAACTTCATCAATCTAACGTCTACAGCTGCTTCATTACTGGATCCGCGCGATGTCCCGGGTGTGAAAACTGTCGTCCTGGGCGGCGAATCCCTAAGACCGGCGGTGGTGCAACAATGGGCAGAGCATGCAAAGCTGCTCAACGCATACGGACAAAGTGAATGCTGCGTTGAGTCCCTTATCAGCGTCATTGAGAACGAGAAAGACGCCGCCAATATCGGCTTCCCGATCGCCGGCTGTGCGGCCTGGGTGGTTGATCCGCTCGATTATAACCGGCTGGTTCCGGTGGGCGTTGCAGGGGAGTTGCTCATTCAAGGCCCGCTCCTTGCACGGGGATACCTGAATGACCCCGACAAGACGGCCGCTTCGTTTGTATCGGGCCCGGCTTTCCTCCAGAGACTTAGTTTCTCGGATGAGGTTGGCAGCCGAATGTACCGCACCGGTGATCTGGTCAAGCAGAATGATGACGGCTCCATCGATTACCTCGGCCGTCGCGACACGCAGATCAAGATCAGGGGACAGCGGGTAGAGTGTGCTGAGATTGAGAACCGCATTGTCCATCTTCAAGCTGAGATCTCACACTCGTTAGTGGACTTGATCAAGCCTTCGGACGCAGATCTGTCGTCTGATCCAATGCTCGTGGCGGCGGTTGAATTCCACGAGGGTTCCAGGCCACTCACAACCACAGATTTGAAAAATGTGATCCAGGATGTACGATCTGGCTTACTTCAACAGCTCCCTGCCTACATGGTCCCTAGCTATATTGTGCCCATGCCAAATCATTTACCCGTCAACGCGTCTGGCAAACTGGACCGGCGTGCAACACGTACAGTCCTGGAAGGCATGCGCCGAGATCAGCTCGCGGCCTACAAACCGGAACAAAAACATCCCCAGCGGGCGCTATCACCGCTAGAGGAACGGCTCCGCAACGTGTACGCCGAGGTCCTGGGCCTCCCAACTGAGAGTATAGGGGCATACGACCAGTTCGTCCAGCTTGGGGGTGACTCCGTCGCAGCGATGCGTGCCGTTGCCGCTTCTCAAACCCAGGGGCTGTCGCTATCAGTCCGTGACATTCTGCTACATCAGAGCATTGCATCTCTAGCTCCGTTTATAACCAGCATGCCGAATGAGTTGGATACCCTGCCAACATCGAACGACGTAACAGATGTGCAGAAATGGATGTTGAACCATCATGTTGCTCGCCCAGATGTAGGCATGACATGGTTTGCACTGGATGCAGACGGTCCGTTAATAGGGGAACGAATGGCAGACGCATGCAGGAAGCTCCTCGCCACGGTCGAGATCCTACATACGGGCTTCGTTGTCAGGGACGGGGAATGGAAGCGAGTCGTGCCCGCTGCGGTCCAGCCTGAGGTGCAATCATTCAAGACTCATACTACGATATCAAAATGGACGGCAGAGTATATCCAAAGAAACGGATCCAGGCCCATTGACGATGAACGACCCTTGGTTGACATTTCCCTTTGCACCTCGGAATCGGAACACCGGATTTTAATATCCATGTCCCATGCCATATACGATGGAATGTGCATAATGTCTTTCTGGTCGGCGTTGCAGGATCTCTATGAGACCGGTCGGACTACACCCCTATCATCTTTCTCCCAATACATGGGCCAAGTCGAGAAAGGCCGCACGGCAGAGGCTTCAAGATACTGGGCTTCCCTCCTCAGCAAAGCAAGACTCACATCAGTCGGGAATGCCACGCCCCAAGACAGAGAATTTGTCTGGCAGGCAGGAGTGATTGGGCCCACGGCTGTCGAGATACGGGGAAGACTTCCTCCTGGGACGACCTGCGCAACGGTACTAAAGTCAGCGTGGGCCCTTGTCCTGGCAAGACACACCGGACGCAACGACGTAGTGTTCGCGGATCTTGTATCCGGCCGTGCTGGACCGGACAATTCAGTTGCAGATGCGCTGGGGATGTGCTCAACTCCGATTCCAGTCCGGGTGCAACTCGACCCAGCGTCGACATTTGTAGACCTTGTGCAGGCGGTACAGAAACAGCAGGTCGATAGCATGCCGTTCGAGACATACGGGTTCAGCAGAATTGTTAATGAATGCACCGACTGGCCTAAGGGGTCCAGGCCACCGTCATGGATCAATCACGTCCCTAGGAAGATAGCAGATGCGATTTTAATCGGGGGGACTGAATACACAATCAGCCAGCTAGCACAGGAGGAGCAGAAGTGGACTTTCAGCGAGACCCGGATTTCTTGGACGCAGATAGAGAATACTTTGGAGGTTACCCTGGCTTATGCTGCTGAGAAGGTGCGAGAAGAGATTGCTCAAGGGCTATTCGAGGATCTTCTTGCGATGCTGGATCGGACTCTGTCCTATCCGCAAGAGTTGATTTCGCTAGCATGAGCATGGTGCCACTTAGGATAGCAGGAGCTTTCGATATTAGACTAGATATAGTTAGTCGCTCGATATAGACTGACTTATAGGAGTAATAACCCAGTTATCAATTCTTAGGCTTCAGTAATTCCCCCTTCCGCACACCAGCATCTGTTGAAGTACCCTTTATCAAGTTATGGACAACTGCGCAAAGCACCTATTCGTCCTGGTTCACGGTGTACGTCTTCCCGACATATCCCAGTTAATAAATGCTAAGAAAATTAGTTATGGGGAAGCCCAAAACACATGAAATCTATCGTCAACGCACTTCGAGCCGTGTACCCGGTACGCAGCATACACATCCTCAATTCCAAATATAATAGCGGCAGCCCCACATACGACGGCATCGATGTCTGTGCCGAGCGTCTCGTTTTGGAAATCGGAGAAAAGCTTGAATCTATACGGAGCCGAGGGGGCAACATCACCAAAATTTCTATTGTCGGATACAGCCTCGGAGGGCTCGTGGCTCGATATGCCGTCGGCTTGTTAGAGAGTAGAGGCTTCTTCATTGACATTGAGCCCATGGTTTGTCCCGTACACCTATACGTCAGGTAATACTGACAACCACCCGTAGACAATCACGACATTTGCAACACCTCACCTCGGCGTCCGATCGCCCTTTGCCGGGTGGCGCCATCAGGCATGGAATGCTTTGGGAGCCAGGCTTCTCTCCGAGTCCGGTCGACAGCTTTTCACTGTAGACTCGTTTCGTGCCAGCGGTCGGCCGTTGTTGTCTATCCTTGCTCATCCAGAGTCCGTCTTTATGACTGGACTGGCAAGGTTCAAGCGGCGCGTCCTATACGCGAATACTATAAACGACTCGCAGGCAGCCTACTACAGTGCTGCCATTAGCAGGACAGGTCCATATTTCCATTTACAAATTAAGTAGGCTAATGGATATTCAGATGTTAGTCAAGACCAGCGAGAATCTTTGCCACCCTCTGCAGGTAAAGAAACCACGGGAATTATCAGTTCTCCGTCTATCTTGGGTTGGTTTCAAAGCGCGCCGGTTAAATTGTTCATTGCGGTGACCATCCCGATTGCCGTCATTTTCCTACTCTGCAATGCAGTGGTCCAGTCCATCTGGGGTTACTTTCGGATTCAGCATCACAAGAAACTATATACTCAAAATTTCTGTGCTGTGGATATGAAAAACCTGCACCGCGATGGGTGCTCAAACAGTGGGATCAGCCACGACTCCAGGATGCGACTGACAGCGTACGAGTTGTCTATGATCTCCGCGCTCAATGAAATAGGATGGCACAAGTACCCAGTGTGCATTCGTAGGGATAAACGCAGTCATGCAGCCATCATTGTCCGGATGGATATAGCGAGGTTCGCGGAGGGGCATCTAGTATTGAAGCACTGGGTGGAAGAGGCGCTTTTGATCTGATATAGTGTTTTAACTTGTGCTACATGAAAATGACGAATTGAATCAGTCAGTCTGTTTGGCAGTGTACTGTTTCCAAGCAATTCCAGCATTACGCCTTGCGCCTCTTAACTCGAATCTTAGCCCCCGCAGGTGGCACCATGGACTCACACAGCCAAACAGGCCGAGGCCTTTTTCCGCCATACTCAGCCGGAAACTCAAGGTCATATCTCGTAACTGCATACGCGACAATTATCTTCAGCTCCAGATCTACAAGAAACCGCCCGGGACACGCCGTCCTCCCATGCCCAAACGGCAGGTGGTAAGGACTCGTCGTCACGAACGACTGCGCACCAAGTCCTGGCGCAGACGAAGCCATTTTGCCCTCTTCAGCATCTGCCCTGCTGGCCGGTGCCATCGTCGCTTCATGAGCCCTCGAGAACCGAAACGGATCGTACTCATGCCCATCCTGATACACATCCTCGTCCACTTGCGCCGGGTGGCCTAGAAAAGACAGCACCGTGCCCCGCGGCAGCGGGAGCCCATCCTCCGTGACAACCCCATCAGCAAGAACCTTGCGCACGGAGCCCCGATTATCGAACGAATTCAACCGCATAGTTTCCCTGGCGACGCTGTCAGCCCGAAGAAGCTGCCCCAGTTTCGCCCGATTCCACGAGGCCATATCGTTTGCGCTAGTTCCCGCCTGCCTCAGGATGCGCGAGATCTCCTCACGGAGCATGGCTATGGTATTGTATTTTGCATCCGAGTCAATGATATTCAGTAGCATATTAGTTGTTTGGAACGAGGTGCGGTGCATTGACCCGAAGTTCGCCAGGAACAGACGCCGCGTCATTGTGTCAAGGCTCGAAAGGTCCTGTGGTCGTTCTCGCTGTGCAAAGCGTAGCATGATCTGGAAGTAGTCATTTGGCTCTTTACTTTCAATCTCAGGATGGCCGCGGGGGTACCGCAACATGGCGAGGCGATTCTCGTACTCGGCCTTGATCATCTGGGCCAGTTTGGCAAATCGGGCTTTTGCACGTCTGCTTACGAAGTACCCCATTATCGGCTGCAGAATCTTGGGGGTTAGTAGAGTAATCCCGGTCTCGAGGTGGGTTTTGTCGACGGTGTCGAACGTGGCTTTGATATACTCCTCGTTGCGGCCTAGGTTTGTTAACTCTCGAACAGTGTAAGGGGAGTTAGTGGCATACACAGTGGCTCGCCGACGGTAAATCGACTCGATGCCCGTCCGATAATCTTCCGTACTGTACTGAGGAGGTCAATCTCTCTCCAGCCGTCCGTGTCATTGCCGAAATAATCACTAAATGCGGCCTCGAGCTCTATATTCATCACGGCACAGACATGGTCCAGCGATGGCTGCAACTCCGCTTTGATTAACAGTCCCTGCCACGGGTCGGTGAGGAAGGAATCGTCGCCGAGCAGATATTTCGGACAGTCCTGCTCGAGAACTCCGGCGCGTTGGTTGAGGATATGCGGCGGCTGTGCGAGAGCCCATTTCATTGACGTGTTCGGGAGAATGAGTTCCTTGCGACTGCCAAGCCCTGGGATGAAGACTGGTTTTCCTTTGCTCAAGTACTGGGCGACTCCTTGTTAGTAGATGCTATTCCAAGGAGGCTGTGGGAGTTCACCTTCTCGTAGGCCTCTCGCATCAACCCCCCGCAGTCTGTGTAGTACCTGTAGTATGTCCATAGGCTAAAGCCAGTTTTCCCGGGAGGCCGGCCAAAATATGGCAAGGCATTGGGGTCTCGTTTGACATGCAATATCCGACAAATGGTAAACAAAGCCCATGATACCAGAACTAGAAGTCCAGGTCGGCAGTACTGCCCTAGGTCAGGGAGAGTGTCCATGATGGCTGACACGGTGATTCTGCATAAACGCCCCATAACAGACAAGTTGGGCTAAATAGCTTTATTAAACTTGGACCCAGTGGCACCACTAGGTTGGTGGTCGAAGCACACCTGAAGGTGGTCCAGGGGAACACTCCACACGGCAGCTGGACTCGGCGGCGGACTCTCGGGGGCTATACGAGCTATATTCTTGCTATTCAGGAGGTTTATCCATAGATAACCCCGTTAATTTCATTTGAGAACGCCAACTGATCATATATACTCGTGGATCTACCCGTACAATGTCCCATCTAACCACGTCGTAACCTGCTCCCACGCCCGCTGCTGTTCCTGTAATTGCCTATTGCGCCACTCACCCTGCAGCCGCACCCAGAAATGCGTCCATCCGTGCGGCATATCCTTCGCACACCAGTACTTAACTCCGTTCTGCTCCCAGGAATTTCCCAGCTCGCAATGACTCGATCGGCCGGCAAGTTTAGCAGCTAGCATGCACGCCTCCTGACAAAACATGTCGGCGGAGCCGGTGATAAAGCACACGGGCTGCGGGATATCAGACCTCGACGCACGATACGGACTCAAGAGCTTATCGCGCAGATCCTGCCCAGGGGCTGGGAAAGCCCAGTCCGAGAGCTCCTGCGTCTTCTTCATGTCATCCTCGCCGCCCCATGGCATTGTATCTAGGTATGTCCCACGGGCTTCGTTGGAGCGGTCCGTCATGGGTTGGAAAACCGCAAGAGCGGTAATTCGGTCCTTCAGATTGGGCAGCTGTGCAACGGCTAGGGAGATTGTGGCACCGGCTGAGAATCCACCTACCACCACCTTGGCCCTGTCTATGGGTAGGCTGCCGTCGTCGAGAATGGCCGCTATGACGGCCGCGATGTCGTGGATTGCCGTCGGGAAGCGGTGCTCCGGCGCGCGGCGATAGGCCAGCGATGCGACAACGTAGTCGTGTTGATCTGCTAGGAAGCGCGACTGGGCGTTATCCATTGCCGGTGTGCCGATTATGAAGGCGACGCCATGGATCAGGAAGTAAACCGGGTGCATCTGGCCTTCTTGGTGGGATTTCGGGATGAAGATGTGGTGCTTGAGCATGGGGCGCACCGGATAGGATTTGACATAATTGGGCTTCTGGGCTGCCCAGAACTTGGGCGATTCGATCTTGATCCGGAAGAAGATTATCTCGCAAAGGTATCGGTAGACAATGGCGCACATGAAGAGCCAGACGGCTTTGAGGCGCCGGGGACGAGGCTGATGGGTTCGAATGGTGGGCTTCATTTTGAGAAAACTGGAATGTTGAATCAAGAGCAGTGCCCTTTGATGCTCCTGGATCGAGCTCGATGTTATAAATATCGAATTTATTACCATCCTCCACGCGCAGTGGCTCCATTCTATACAATGTCCGGTGGTGCCACCGCAGATAAAACACGACTTAAGTACTCCAGTTCCTCTGGAGTTACTGAACGTAGCAGCAACGCCGATCTCTGCACTAGCTCGTCAGCATGCTCAATGAAGCAGTCCTCACTCTTACTGTGGTCACTATCCTGGCCTACTGCCTTGAATTCTTCTCCCGCGCCCTCGATGACCCCCGAGAGCCCCCCCGACTAACCCCAAGGGTGCCCATTATCGGACACGCTCTAGGCTTCCTCCGCGGTGGTTTCGACTATTACATGCAGACCAAGTGATTATCATATTCAGACCCAATTTTTGGCATAATCAGGGCTGACGTTTTCCAGTCAGGCCGCCAACACAGGGATCTACACACTGGGCTGCCTGACGTACAAAGTCTACATCGTGCACGACCCGCGCGCCGCAAACCTCGTTGCAAAGTCAAAGGCAATATCGCTCCGGCCCTTTCTCCGCCATGCTGGGAAGCTGCACGGCACGATCAGTGACGAGGCCTATGCGTTGTTCGATGGCGACTTGGCTGACTATTTCAGCAAGCGCACCAAGGAGCTCTTGACGCCTGGCCCAGCTCTGGATGATCAGAATCTTCGCATGGCACAGCAGTCGCTGGACGAAGTCAGCGAGATGGTTACTCAGGAGTCGACGATTGAGTTATTCGAGTGGTCGAAGCGCACTGTTATGCTTGCAACAGGGGCCAGTTTGTTCGGGGCGGAGCACCCGTTTAAAAATCCGAGGACTGCAGAGGCGATGTGGTATGTTAACTCACCCCCCGGGAAATCGTGATGTATAATGATGGTCATGGTGACAGGACATGGGATGAAGCTCGGCCAGGCCATATATTTGGATTCGATCCCCGGGGCACGGGGTACAAAGCCCGGGAGACCGTGCTCGCGGCATTCAAGGAGTACTTTGCAAACATCCCGGACGACGCATCGGGAGTGATCAAAGAGCGTCATAGGGTTCTCCGCGAAGGGGGACTGAATGAGGAAGACTCGTACAAGCTACAGTCGACACTCAGCAATGCCTATTTCAACACGATCCCTACGCTATTTTGGACAATTCACGACATCTACAGTCGGCCAGAGCTCCTGGAGGATATCCGGCAGGAGCTGTCAAGTAAAGCTGTACAAAGGTCCGGTGACGCCGATAATAGCCTCATCCTAGACATTGCAGCGCTTCAGACGCAGTGCCATATCTTGTTATCTGCCTTCCAGGAGACACAGCGCACGAGGCATGCGCAGGTCGGCATGCGCATGGTGGTTGAAGACACACTACTAGATGGAACGTACCTGCTCAAGAAAGGAACTCCCTTACATCTCCCCGCCAAGTCAATTCATCGAGATCCCTCAATCTGGGGCTCAGATGCGAGCGAATACGACCCCTACCGATTTGTGCCAGCCCATGCAACCGGAGAGCCGAAGACAAAAACCATGCCGACGGCGTTTTTACCGTGGGGCGCGGCACCGTGGCTATGTCCTGCTCGGCAATTTGCAGCGACAGAGATTCTGATCATTGTGGCCTTGTTAGCGTTGCGGGTGGACTTGAGTCCAGTGGGCGCAGTGTGGGAGAAGCAGCCCGCTACCAAGTCGATCTCTATAGCGACGCTGCCGCATCCCAAGGCCGCTATGCGGATGAGGGTCAGCGAGCGCACGGAGGGGGCGGGGTCTTGGTCGGTTTTACTGGGGAAGAGCAAGATTAGAATATCTCTGTCGTCAGGATAGGACCTTGTAAAGAAATATTTTCACATGGTAAACCATCTTAGGTGGTTCCTATGTCGTTTTCACCAATATAACCAATATATATATATATAATTTGGGACCCTACTACATTAAGGAACTGACATTATCCATTATTCGGCAGCAGCACTTGCCTAACCCGCTCTCTTGTCTCGCGAACAGTCCCGCGCAAGCGCTCTACCTCATTTGCTTCCCTCTGACAGCACTTGGTGAGGATCCCGATCGCCTCAATGGTCGCCGAAAGCGTCGCCGTCTTGGGATTCGTCGCGCGCGCAGCCCCAGCGGCGGGTTCGTCCACTTCCCTCTCCTGCAGCAACGAGCCAACGCCCTCCGAATGGAGATTCCAGCCCCCGGGCTCCGTTTTGCAGATTCGCTGCAGTGTGTCGCTGCGGAGGGTTCGCGTGAGGGCAGCGTATCTCTCGTTGAGCGTGGAGCGGTACCGCTTTTCCACTGCGTAATGCGGTCGCTGGCCTGCTTTCGTCTTCTTCTGCCGCCCCTGGCCCGTATCAGCTGGGTGAGCCTTGAATCTGCAGACGAGCAAGTGGGCCGCTTACCTGAAGCTTGTTGCCCCCCGACCCGCTTGGACGGGGCTCGCACGGACTGGACCGCGGCCTTGCCCTTCCCCCCGGGGAGACGTCGCGGGGCACAGTGGGCTCGGTGGAGTTGACTGCAAAGCAAGTCAGCAAGGCGACGACCTCAAATTCACCCAGGTACCTGTATTATGGGACAGCGACTGCGGGCTCAACAGCGGCCACGGCCCCGTGGCAGAGTTCTGTCGACAGGCCGGACAACTCCCACACCCCGGGCCCGTCAGCATACTACATCCCAGGAGACGATGGTGGTCAGACGCTGACGCGGCACTGAAATCGAGCGAGTCGAGATCGATCGCGCTGTCGAAAGGACCGGCGTCCAGGTCGCAGAGGTCTCGGACTGCGCTGTGCGTCAACACTCGACTCGTGCACGTGTTCCCACGAGACATACACATGGCACATGTCGGAGCTTGCTCGCACTCCACTGATGGCAGGCTCAACTCGCCTGCGAGGTTGGACATAGTCAAGTGGTCGAAGAAAGGCCGGCTTCCGGGGTACCGGGATAGATGGGATGGACTTTGCGGAAGTGAGAATGCGAGGAGGCAGCAACGATTTAGACCTCGCAGATGTGCTGGAAGGACTAACAGCGTACTCGGTATATACATCCCTGCAGACACTGCATCCTTTTAATTAGGGCAGAGCCGAAGCCAACAATTTGGTCTATTCACGTTCTGCGATTGGACGGGGGATCTTGGTATATTCAGTGGCTGGCCGGAAGCCTGGCGAGAATCGAAACAAAGGTCCAGTCTCTCCTGTCACCTCCCAGAACGAACACGGCCTGGGCCGCTTCATGAGGGGAGCAATCAGGGGAACCCCAATTATTGGGTTACTCTGTCTGCAGCGCCAATGACGAGCTCGTAGCTTGAGGCGGTGCGTGGGGGCTATCCGGATCCTCCTGGGGGCCGTATTATTGTAAGCCATCAACCAGGCGTCCGGTGCTGGCGAACAACTCGTTACGCCATGCTCATTGAACATGGCATGACCAAGCAATAAATGGCGTTCCTAACCCTTGGATCCCTATACGAGATCTGCGCCATCCTGCCAATTGCTCCCACGAGTCCGCCACACGCACGTCAACCATGACCTCAGAGTATGCCGCATCGCGCGAGGACTTCGAGTTATTCAGGCGCCTCGTCCGCGTGGCTCGGCTGCTGGATGCTAACAACTTCGACGAGATTTGTTAGTCTCTCGCAGCCCCCCACCCTGGTTCTTTGCCGGCTGACCTGGGAATGCAGACAGCCAAGGAGGCTTGGGCGCGTCCCCCTCGATCCGCACAGGCAATGCAATAAGAAGTACAGCTGGGGTTAATTTCAGCAGAGGAGACGAGGATGCCACGCACGGCTCCGGCAACGGCGAGTCGTCCTCATCCGCATCCTCCTCCGAATACGACGACTCCGACGAGAAATACTACGAAGATGATGACGGGCTGCAGCTACAAGGCGACGCCGAGCTCGACGTCAGCTCGTCTACACGGATAAGCGAGCAAGACACCCAGCGTCCCTCCCGGCAGCAGCGATCCCACCGCAGGCAGCCGACTACGAGGCAATCCAGTACCAGAGCTGCAACTGCAACAGCAGCACAGCGTCGGCGGCAACAGCAGCACAGCGTCGGCGGCAACAGCAGCAGGCAAAGCCCAAGCGCCCGCGTGCTCATGCCGCCGTGGAGAAGCGGTACCGGTCCATGGTGAACAGCAAGATCCAGCAGCTGAATGCCTTGATTCCGGCCTCGAACATATTTACACCAGATGTATCGGACGAGCCGGGTGCGTCAGAGGAGCCACAGAGAGGAGCGGAAGAGTTGGGATCGCAGAAGATGCCGACCAAGTCGGTTGTCTTGGATAGGGGGCTGCAGTATACGAATCACTTGATAGCGACGTATGAGCGGTACGAGGCGGAGGGAAACGAGCTGCGGAGGAAGTTGCAGCAGTGGTTGGATATTTCGGCAGTGGATGGCGAAGCTCCTGAGGACTGTGTACGGGATTGAATGAAGCCTTGCTTTCTCTCTTACTCGTAGCTGTGTGTTGCTGTAGATTGATAGAATTGGAAGTGGCTAGACGATAACTGGATTCCCACTCGCTGTTCTTAGTCCATGTATTCCGATTAAGCGATTAAGGCCTCTATATATTGACGTAGAATACCGTCTATCCGTCTATCTACCCAGCTAATCTGCTTGATCTGGCCGACTTTGCATGAGCCTCGAAAACAACGAGCTGCGATCCTGCAACAGCTCCCTTGGATCCCCAGTCTCTGCTACGCACCCAGAATCCATGACAATAACCCTATCGAGGCTCAAAATCGTACTCAGCTTGTGGGCAATACACAACACCGTATGTCCATTGAATCGCTCGCGAATCGCCCGGTCCATCATCTCCTCAGTCGCGCGATCAATCTGACTCGAAGGCTCATCAAGAATAACCGTATTCCCGGCCTGTAAAGTCGATCTGGCGAAACAAAACAGCTGCCGCTGGCCATGGGACAAATGGCCCTCTGTTAGTGGGACATCAAGACCACCCTGGGCGTGGATGGCCTCCCAGAGACCGAACGCCTGCAGGGCTGCGATCATAGCCGACTCTTCGCAATCCGGGGCGTACAGCTGCATGTTATGTCGCACCGTTCCGGCAATAAGAACGGGCTCTTGGGGCAGTGTGATGAAGCGTGACCGAACACGGTTGGGGTCCATCGTGGAGATATCGACTCCGTCGACTAGGATTCTGCCACTGTCCCGGTCTATCAGGCGCAGTAGGGCACCGAGCAGTGTGCTCTTGCCACTGTCTATGTTAGTACCGCAATAAACCCGGTGGCCTTCTACGGCTCGACTACATACCTTCCGGTTCTGCCGCAGACTGCGAATCGCTGCCCTGGTTGGATGGTGAAGGAAACGTTGCGGAGGACAAGCGGCGAGGTCGGTCTGCAAGCGCAAACATCCTTGAGCAAAGAACATTTCATAGGAGCTGGTCACTTACGTGTATTTGGCGCACACGTTCGAGAACGTGATAGCCCCCTCCCCATGCCATGCCTTATCATCGGCGCTGTCAACAGTGTCGTCGCCCCTAGAAGGCAGCAACTCCGAGGGCGTCTCCGCCGTAAAGGCCCTCACGCGCTCAACAGCAGCCATACTGGTCTCCAGCTTGGTCCAGTAGGAAACCAACCTCTTCGCGGCTAGGCCGACATTTGACGCACGCAACAAAGCCAGTCCGAGCGTCGAGTTAGTAGGCGATCTCGTAGCAACCCCGACGCACATAATCACCACAGCCAAGCCTGCCGTGATCAAATCCAGAATGAGATTCAGCCAATTCTGCGCCGAGAAGAGAAGGTAGAATGGCTTTTGGCTTGCCTGGATCGTCTCGATATTCTGCCGCGCATAGTCCGCCGACCATCCGAAGGCCCGGATCGTAGCCAGCCCGTTGAGCGTCTCAAGAAAGTGCGAGAATAGCGGAGCCTTGGTCTCGATCTCTAACACGCGGAGCCGGCGCGAGGTCGGCAGATATACGAGTTGCACATAGTAGACTGCCATGGCGACGGCGGGGATCGCAAGGCCAGACCACGGCGAGCCGTAGATGATGATGCCGCCGAGTCCGACCACGACCATTGCCTGCGTGACTGTTCCGAGGATGTCGTAGGGCAGTTCCGTGTCGATGAGCTGCATGTCCTGGCTGAAGCGGTTGATTGTTTCGCCTGCCGCCGTGGCGTCAAAGAAGGACATCGGGGCTGCTAGGACGGTGTCCAGGATGAGTTCGTGGCAGCGGTCTGCGGAGCGTTGGGTGATGCATATGACGAAGAAGCTATTCCATCCGTTGAGTCTGGGCAATGGATAAGTTAGAGGGAGTATGGGCTTACGCTGCTGCGGCTGTCCAGGCTATCAGGGCAATAGCACCAAGGGCGAAATAGACGCCAATGTAGCGGTCTTGAGGGCTGTTAGGGTCTCGGACACTGCTTTCGGCCCAGCGGGCGACCCAATATTCTATATTGCAGTCCGCTGTTAGCTGTTGGCCATCTCCGGCTGGGTGGTGCAAGCTCACGAGTGAATGTGATGCAACAGACGAAGATTGCGCAGAGGAGTAAGAATATACAGAATCTCAGTCTGCCAGAGAACTTGACGAAGTATCTGTAAATACCGGCAGTCGCATGAACAGCCTGAGCAGACGCCGGCTCCTCTGGCAAAGTGCCTAATAGAGGCTCCTGAAAGATCTCGCGCGTGGACAGTCCTCGCCAGACACTGGCCCTTATTTCTTCTTCTGCCTCGTCGTCGCCCGCGACTGCAGAGCCACGAGCTTTCTTGACCAGCGAATCGTGCCTGCGGACCCCTCCGGTCTGCGTGAGGGATATGACCCGGTCTGCGAACCGTACCTGCTGGGCTACGCCGGCTTAGTTTCAAGACCTCGCATCGCCGTGACGAGCAACTCACCTGTGCTGGTAGCCCACACCACCAGTGTACTCCCATCCCGTAGCAGGCCCTCCCTCCCGAGCACCGCTTCCAACACTGCAGCCTCTGTGCCGCCGTCCAGACCGTTAAACGGGTCATCCAGTATCACAATCGGCGCTCTGCAGTAGATCGCCCTCGCCAGAGCCACTCTCTTCTTTTGCCCCCCGCTCAAGCTCCCCCCTTCGTTGGCAACAAGCGTGCTGTCTCCCTGCCGCATCGCCCTGAAATCCTTGGTCAGCGCTGTTGCGCGGACCACCGCGTTGTACCATCTATCATCAAACAGGCCCGATCCAACAATATTATTCCGCACGGTGTCGTTGATCAACCACGGCGTCTGGCTGCAGTAGCCAATGTGCGAGCTCGACAGTGCCACCGACCCTCCCTCAGTCTGCGACTCCCCCAACAGCATCTGGAGCATCGTCGTCTTGCCACTTCCGACGGGTCCCACCACGGCGAGCACCGTTGGCGAACTGATCGCTAGATTCGCGTCCTGCACCACCGCAGCTGAGCCGGCGTTCCAGCCGGCCGAGGCACGGGTCAGTTGGAGCGCCACGCGCGGAGCCCGTCGTCTAGAGAGCCGGCGGCTGAGTCTCCGGAGGACGACATCGTCGGAGGTGGATGGAGCAGGCGACAGTAATGGTGTTTCGTCCTCTGCAGTGGAAGAACACACATCGCCGTGCGCGGCCGCTGAGAGAATCAGTCGACCATCGCGGCGCGTGTTGTCCTCGAGTAGGAACCCCTGGATCCGTAAGAGAGAAGCAACGGCTGTGACCAGTTGAATTGAACTATTAATCAAAACAGCGATGGAGTTCCCGAAGATGTCGAAAATCGTCAATGCTTGGTACACCACAGCAGGAGCCAGCGTGTGCCCGAAGGCCAGGCTGTACAGCGTAAAGCCCAGAATAGGTGCCATTATAACAGGTATCCAAGCTGCCCATGCGACGATCAACAGGATATACCGGAAGCGCCTGAGCTTGCGAGCTTCCACTTTCCGCAGCGCGAGCAAATCGCTGCGGACGACTGACCCAATGCCGGTCATCTTGACCCCTTTCATGCTCTGCAGAGCTTGTGTCGTGGCCGCGAGCCGGTTCTCCATGCCCTTGAGCCACTGATTCTGCCGCTTTGCAGCGGGTTTCAGAATGGCAAGAGTGAGCAACAGGAATGTCACAGTGAGTCCTCCTGTCGCGGCGACAGCAACGCCGAGCTGCTCTGCGAGCAGCCATATCCCGAGCGCGACTTCGATGATGCCAGCCCAACATTCATGCATGTCGCGCGTGCCGGCCACAAATCGCTCGACATCAGCGCTCATCAGCGTCGACGCAGACTCCCGTGACGCAGAGGACGAGCTAAGCTTCAGTGTATGGCTATGAATCTTCCCGACCAGGTCGGCGCGGAGCGCCGTGATGACGCGCGCAGTACATTGGCGATAGAATGATTGAGACGCCTCGATATCTCCTCGTCAGCATACACCGGGGCACCAAAATACGGAAACACGGCGGGGACTCTTACAGCAATCCCTACATATACGATGGCATAAGCGCCTATCAAGCCCCCTCCAATTTTATATATGTTTGGCCCTGCTGGCTCGGACATGTATTCGGTCGCCCGATGGACGAGGAACGGCTGCGCGAACGTGAAGCCTATATACGCCAGTCTCGGAATAACAGGGCTTACCAGCATCCAGCCACGGGCGGTAAACATGTCATGGAAAATGGACGGCCCCCTGAGATAGCGGATACCCTGTCCTTCGCTCGCTCCAAGCGCGGCCGGAGCAGGACGGACAAGTTTGCGCTCGACATTTGGAAGCTTCTCCGATGTGAGAGGTTGAGCTGTCCTCTTGCTCCCAGCCCGAAACAGTGGAACAATCCACCACAGAACTGCCCGCGATATGATGTCGGCCCGTTCATCGGGCGTAGGCTGGTGAATGTCTGCGCGCACGCTCTTCCTCCACCGCTCGATGACAAGGATCCCAGATTTGCAGACACAGCAGAGTGTGAAGATGGCGGCGGCGCCGTTGTTATCCACAATGTTCCAGAGGGTGCGCGCGCGCAACGCATCCGCGATAGTAGAATAGCCCATGTAGAGGAGTAAGAGGGTTGAGGCGCGCGGCGTTCGGGTATGTTCGTAGTGAGAGGCAGCAGCGAGGATCGCGGTGCCGACAACCCCAAGGCAGTTTGCTGGGATTGTCGCGTCAGTACGGGAGGTTTGTAGGAGGGCTTGGATGGTGAGGAGCGATATCTGTAGGTTCATTGACGAGATATAGCCGACCTGTCCCCGGTGGTGCAACGTGTGAGCAAATGCAGAACGAACCGCAGGGAGTGCTGGGACTCACAGCCTTTGCTCCGTAGAGCATTGGTGAAGCGACGGTGCTGTCCTTCACATGGAGCTGCCATACCCGCCATAGCGCCCAGCAGATTGCTATGGCCAGAGGCCAGATAGATAGGATTATTTCTTGGAAAAGGAGCGTCAGGTCGAAGTCCGTGCCACAGCCGTGGACCTGAGGACCCCATACATTGTGGATGTCTATGGTGCACTCCCCCATGGTCAACTGGCTCGGAACAAGAAAGATCTTGCTACAACTACACGGTCCAAGCAGCCCGGGTCCAATATACGTTACAGCCTGATAACCACGAGCAACGGCATTTACTTTGTTTCCTGTTTCGGCCCCAGGATATCCTTGTGGCTTTGCAGGCTTATCCTGCTGCGCCATGGCCATATTGAGGGCTAAATGCGGTCTATAAATGGTCGTAGGGCCGTGGCACCACGTCCATGCACTTTACTGCGGTGGCACCACGGAGTAGGGCATCCGCAACAATGCGATCCTACCTAACAAGACAGGATAGATACTACTATGGATGCATATCCAACCTTCTGGAAGACCCCAAGCTATTGGGACGTTTCATACAGCTCATAAACGCAGTTCAGCTGCACTCGATACGTAGTGACCGTTTGTCGATTTGGAGACTCAAACACGGCGTTCTGACATCGAGTGTGAGGACACGATGATATTCACATGGATGAGGAAAGCCAATGGCGATAATTTATGAGGGTGGATTTGATGTGACGCTACGCAATGGTGTAAAGCCTGGACCTGTTTGTATTGTGGAATGTTGGTATGCGAGACAGTGCGGAAGACACCTTATAACATGAAATCGTGATTATACTTAAGCACTCTTATTTCTTTGCCTCAAAACACCTTTGGTCACCTTCCCCGATGGAGTCCGCGGCAGCGCCTCCAGGAGCTCATACCGTCCCCGTAACCAGTGCGCCTCCGTCAGTTTGCCCTGGACATGCTCATCCCACTCCTCGAAGAGCGATTCTGCCTCTCCCTCGCCAGGTGGTTTCGCCGGGACAATGAATGCCTTTGGCCTCTCCCCCGCTAGATAATCTGGTACTCCGATCACAGCTACGTCGGAGACCCCCTGATGCTGCCGGAGACAGTCTTCGATGGCAATGGGGGAAACTTGCATGCCCTGTTTACCAGGCTTGTCAGTTCACCTCTGTCAGGATGAATAATGTTCCCCTCACCTTGACCTTAATCATGTCCTTCAAGCGATCAACAATGCAAAGGTGGCTGTCGCCGCGGGCACTCCGTCGGAAGATAGCAACGTCTCCTGTGTGCAGCCAGCCATTCACGAACGTAGCTGCGGTGGCGTCGTCATCTCCCAAGTACCCGACTGCTTGATTTGGCGATGCCAGTAGCAACTCTCCCGGCTCATCGAAGGAGTCTACCTCGCCGCCGTCCTCGCGGAGGAGACGAGCCTTGTAATGCGGTAGGAGAACTCCGATTGAATTCTCAAGATACTCGTGGGGGCTACTCAATGTCACCCCTACTGAGCTTTCGGTCAGGCCTGGAGGGGTCTTCTTGTGAGCACTCCTTGTATTTTGATGAGCAAGAGAAGGAACTATGAAATACCGTAACCGATTGTTATCTTCCAAGCAGGCTGTGCCGCCTTAACTTTGTCGTAGAGCTCATGCCCTAGGATACCAGCGCCAACGAAGACCTTATCAACAGACGACAGGTCAAAGGCCTTGAAAAGAAACGGATTACTGATAAGAGCCGCAAGGATGGACGGCACCATGTAGAGTCGGTTGATGCGGTATGTCTGGATGGACAACAGCGCCGCCTTCATGTCGAACGTCGGGTGAACAATCAGTTGGTCGCGCAGGTAGATGTGGGTTAGCGCGGAGATGATTCCTTGGACGTGGCTGAAGGGAAGAATGCCCAAGACTACTTCCGGACAGGCGTTATGGGTTAAGCTATCGATGGAGTGCATTTGAAGGATATTGGTTATAATTCCGCGATGTGTGAGACGTGCCAATTTCTATTCCTAAATCAGCTTATGATATTCAACACGCAGAGATATGTGTCAATAATAACCCACCTGAGACCCAGAAGTACCGCTTGTTGCGCATAAATACGCAATCTGTGAGCCCGCCTGCTCTGGCGACCAGTCCAACGCCGGCATTGGAGATAGGGCCTTTCCCAATTCTAGCAACTCATCGAGGCTTTTCCAATTATGATTCCCATCCATTGGCCCGGTTAAGTATAATCGGATGTTAGGATTGCCGGTGTTAGCAGCCACAGCACGTCCAGCCACGATCAGCCCCGGAGACACAATCAAGACGGTGCAGCTACTATGCCTCATGTGCTTCGCATTTTCTGCCGGTGAGGTGCTGGCATGGAGGAGGAGACTGGTACCCCCAAGACGGTGTGTAGCCCAGGTGTATGTGTGGTAATCAACCTTCCATGTAACTATCAGTCAGTTGGGTATCCCTCGATCGGGAGGCCGAGGGATATGAGGTTTACCGTATTTTCTGACAAGACTGCGATTACTTTGCCGCCTTGCGCCGGTTCATTGGGAGCCCATTGCAAGTCGTGAGAGAGCCCCGCTGCCAACGTTTCGACATCCTCGGCGAGCTCTCGATGTGTTTTGCCCTTGTGCGTGACGGCGGAGAGGAGAGCTTTCTGTTCCGATATTCCAGGTTCCGAAGCAGTGCCAGGTAGCCTGTGAAGGACAAAGTCTCCCACTGGGCCAGCAGATGCCAACTCCTGTGGAATGGCAGGTATCCAGGAGGGTGGATAGAAGATCATCGTGCTCAGCCCAGAGGCAAGAAATTGATACCTATGAATTGCGGATGCCAATCCTGGTGGTCTGGGGAAGGATCATATACTTTCGCTTTGGAGGTCGCATCCGTCGATCTCGAATTGCATTCCACACTCTCCGTGGTGCCACCGTGGCATCATTGCGGGATATTTAAAAAACTTCGGATTCACTTGACTTGGGCCGTCAGTGATTGCGTATTGTGATTGAGCATAATGTGACCTTTCGTCGCTCCCCAGGTCTCCCCAGACTCGGCTCTTCCACCTGCCGTAATCATTTCCATGATGGTCGTACAGTTGATATTCATCTTAGGTATAATTCTCACTGCCATCTACAGTGTCGACTACTTCTTCTCCCACCTTGACGACCCACGAGAACCTCGCCGCGTAAGTCCTAGATTCCCTCTACCTGTCATCGGCCACCTGTTAGGGTTCGCTCGCCATGGCTTCGACTACTACAACCGTCTCTGGTAAGTTTTGATAGACACAATTAGAGCAAATACAGACACTTATCCAACAACGCACAGTCAAAATACAAATGCTGAGATATATACCGTCGGCATTTTGAACTTCAAGGTATACATCACTAGTTCCCCACGGATAGCACAGTTAGCGCAAAGGATAAAAACCCTGTCATTCACACCACTGCTTCAAGTCCATAACAAGATCCACGCGGACATGAGCGAGGAGGCAACTCGGAATTTCCATGGAGATATCTTAGACCGCTGGAGTCACTCTGCTAAGCACGCATTGTCGCCTGGCCCTGCATTGAATGCGCAGAACATGCGGATGGGAAATCAGGCGCTGGTGGAGGTGACGGATTTGCTGAAACAGGATGAAATCGAACTACTTTCTTGGGCAAAGCATGCGGTTGTCCAGGCTACGGCGACCGGTCTGTATGGCCTACGGCATCCGCTCAAGGACCCTGAAATCGAGGATGCCATGTGGTATGTTACCCAGCCTATCTGCGGCTTCACCTTTCACGCGTGAGTCAAAGGCGCTATGGCTGACGCAAATAGGGTTTGGGATGAGCAGAGGCTCGGCCATATGGTGGGAATAGATCCCCTGGGCACAGGCTATAGGGCTCGCGCAAAAGTCTGGGATGCATTCCAGAACTACTTCCAGAATGTCCCTGACGATGTTTCATTGCTCGTGAGAGATCGGCAGGATATTCTCCGTAACGCCGGCATTAGCGAAGCCGAAGCTGCGCGGATGCAGTCAACGCTCTGCGATGCCGCTTATCCAAATACCGTTCCGACGCTCTTCTGGACGGTGCATGAGATCTTCTCCCGTCCTGAGCTGCTGGAGGTTGTCCGTGACGAGATATACAGCACCGCCGTTCAACAGACTGGCACAGGCTTTGTACTTGACGTCGCAGCCCTCAAGAGCAAGTGCCAGGCTCTGCTCTCCGTCTACCAAGAGACGCAACGTACAAGGCACTACCAGGTTGCATTTCGTGCAATCACCGAAGACACGCTACTGGACGGGCATCTTTTGAAGAAAGGCAACTATCTCCAAATCCTATCCAAGCCAACACACCACAACCCGAATATCTGGGGCCCTGATACCAACAAATTCGACCCCTATCGCTTCATAACAGACGGGAATAAGACGAAAATCTCCCCGAGCAGCTTCCAGCCTTGGGGGATCCCCCCTCATATGTGTCCCGCACGCCAATTTGCCTCTACTGAGATACTAGTGATTACGGCCTTGTTATGCTGCAGGGTTTATTTGGCTCCGCTGAGCCCGAAAGGCTGGATTAGGGAACCTGATCTCAGGTCGATGGAGATACCGTCTTTACCGCGCCCGAAGAAGGATGTGCGTGTCAGAGTTACGGAGCGTGATGATGCAGTGGGGAGCTGGGAGATAACTATGGGAGATAGCAAGACAAGAGTTGCTCTGGCTTCGGGATAAATGGGACACTCAGTGGCCTACTTCCATATCTCTCAGGGTTCTAATAAATCCAGCCCCTATTGAGAACAGGGTGTGATCAGTGTTTAACTCCCTGAAGTGTCGTTTATTCTCCGGATGGCAGGAGAATTTACCATGATTTTTAGAATGGAATGTACGAGCTTTCTCCAATGCAAGCAGAGGCCGATTGCAGCGCCACCCATCGTCATAAATCACAAAGTCCTTTGGAGATTCCAAATGGAAGCCCCATTTTTAAGTCTACCGCCAGTTTTGTTTTAAAACAAATGCAATCCTCTGCCAACTGCGTTCACAAGCGTTCCGTCAAAACAATATTCTGAGTCGTATTGGGCAAGTAGTTCGCATCATCCTCCGTTCCAGCTGGTCCCTCTGTCTGCCTATCCGGAAAAGCTATGTTATACTTCAGCACCAAGTTAGCAACAATCAGCTTGCTCAACGCGCTGGCGTAATGTCTCCCCGGGCAGGTGAGCCGCCCTGCCCCCCACATGCCATTCCCGGGCTCGATCGCGTGGAATGCGAGCTCGGGGGATATCGGGAGCCCGTTGGAATTGAGGAAGCGGCGCCCGTTGAACGTCTCTGGATCGTCGTAGAATTCGGGGTCCATCGCCATGGCTTGGCCGGCTACGGCGAGATATGTGCCTTTAGGGATCCATGTCCCGTCAGATAGGCCGAAGGAGGCGGTTGCGACGCGGGTGACTGCCACTGAGATCATGATGCCAATTAGTCCCGCTGGGTTTCCAATAACTGTCCATGGTACTTACATCCCTCTGGTGCCAGCAAGCGTAAGGACTCTTTCAGAAAACTGTCGAGAAGATGAAGCTTCTTCGTGGCCCCTAATGTCCACTGCCCGCCTTCACTGGCTAGGGCGTCCATGGCTTCGGCGCGGATGTCGGCGATATACTCTGGATGGGCGCACAGGTCATAAACGGCTTGAGTGAGAGCATGCGTCGATGTATTTAGCTACGTGACCATGGTTAGTATAAGCTGCATATCCCGACTGTCAACTTCTACTCACAGCCCCTGTGATGATCCCCACAACTTGCATCGCGATCTTCCCCAAGGGCTCATTATACTCGGCCAGAAACTTTAAAATGTCGACATCTTGGTTATGCGGTTCTCGTCGCCTACGGATCGGCTCCTCTAGGAACCGCTCTGCCTTCGCTAGAATGGCATCCAACTGGTTATTTCGGACCAGGAAGGGCTTAACCAGTGGTCTTAGTGTGCGGGGCCAATACCAGAGTGCTTCACGGATGCGCCAGGCTTCGGGGAAATACTCCATCACGATCTTGTCCCAGCCGCCGTAGTGTGCGAGGTCCTCGCCGATCAGCACAGTCGAAGTGATGCTGGATACGGCGCCGTAGCAGAATTGATAGGCGTTCAGTTGGCCTCCATAGACCATGTTAGCTGTCGTTGTTGGAATAGGAGGCTTAACGTACCGCTATCTTTGGGGACTTGACTGAAAAGAAACTCACTGGTCCGGATATACTCTCGGTGCATCACGGGTAGCAAGTTGTCTACGGTAATCAAAACATCAGTTAATGTATTCGTGATTGCTGATCTTGAAAAATATATTTCTTACTGAGATTCCTTGTCAGAGGTCCCCGCACCGCATCAATATGCTGCGCGCCCTCCATCGCCATTTCCGCCCCGATGTGCTCGCCCACCAAATTATCGATGATGACCTGCGCATGGCTCACCTTCGTTTCCGGCAGCATGCGAATCTCAGGTAGGAACCTAGGTGCGATAACAAGCTGTTCCTTGTTTGCGGTCTGAACAACAAAGTTCTTCCCCTTGTGCTGATTCCCACGGTGTCAGAACGTGCATGCGACCTGCATAGCTGTAGGCTTTCCTCACCTTTTGATATCCATCTCGCACAATCTGCCGCCCGTGATGTCGGAAATACCGCGATGCAGCTTTTGCCTTGACTCTAAAGGGACCCGGCGAAGGTCCTACTCGAATCCAGCCATCTTTCCTGTTTGAAATGATGCGCGCGGCTGCCCAGAGGCCAGCGACGAATAGAAGGGATAATATCGCGATGTTGATATCCAGCTCCATTGTCACTTTATGCTGTGAGTCAGATTTCCAGTAAATATACGGCTCTCCATTTTATATCGGTCAGCATCGAGCGGTCGATAGATCAGAGATCCTTGATAGCAGTGGCACCACGTAGCCCCGTCAGATCGTTATAAAGTGGTACCACCACAATACATTTCAAGTACCCCTTAATATACCTGCAAGATATTACAGTCAGGGAATAGTCCAACTCACACTTTTAGACACATCTCACAAACTGATTATTTGCACCTCTCGGGGTTCATGTAGCTTCCGCTACCATTGCAGAACCACTTTTTCACCAAGACAGAAACAGATCTCACGGAAAGGCTATATAACTTTACAGATATTAGCCTGAACAGTTAACAGGTAGAGAAGCGCCCCCGCAACCTAGACTATCGACTTCCGAATTGTCCACGACTCGGGGGTAATGGAAGGGACTTATCGAGGGTCTTGCAACGATGGAGTTTTCAATACGGTCCATTCCCCATCCTCGAGTTGACCTATGTTCGAAATTGTGGTCTAAATTGTTCGGCTACGCAGCTACGTCCTATGCGTAGCTAAGTAGTAATCTTATTCAAAGTCATGCTGGCCCTTCTTTCGAAACACGAGGTTGGCCGTTCTCCACACAAGTCTGCTCCCACCCGAAGGCGATAGATGTCTTTGTCCAAATAATTTGGCCTCATCCAGTGCCACTCAGGGCAACAACCGGGGCATTCCGGCAGTGGCAAAAATAGAGCTGGCACTAGCCCTGCTCTGCGATGGGACCTCGCAACCCGTACCCATACTGAAACTTTGAATACATGGGACAGTGGAACTCACCCGTGCGGGAAACCACCGGAACCATCCCGGCAGCTGCACATTAGTCTACACTGGCTATATAACGATGTCCCTTCCACCACCGGGTGTGTTCCGAGCTCATAGACAGCCTAGGGACGGCCGTGAAGTGTGCTAGCAACGTAGCTCATATCCAAATCCTGTCAAGGGTTGCCTCTTCTCATCAGTGATTTAATCTGGGTAGGTTCCACCCATTGAATCTTACACCAAGATTGCGACCACTTTTCCCAGCTTTATTTTGACATGCCTGTAGCACATAATTAACTCAATGCCTCGGTCCATATATCTTCGGCGACTTTCTATCAAGCCCGCCGATGTCTCTGTCCTTCCGGCTCAGCTAGCCGGGCAGATCAATATCGCTGTATCCGACAGTGAATCTTTATTTTGATGGACGGCGCAACCCTTCCGCAACTTCTCAAAGGACTCGTCATATCTGCTATATTAATCTATCGGAGGCTTCACCGCGATTAATCCCCTGCTTATTACTGGATATATCGTGAGCACAATTCTCAAAAGTACCTCCATAACCATTAAACAACCCGCCGAGTAGATAATATATCTGTCATGTTGATTCCCGTCGAAATCGCCGAGGTTATCTCCCGGAAGAAGTCGCAATACGGCCGATATATTAATACTAAGTAATGGGATAAATTTGACCGAATTGCACTATCTAATGCCGAATTCAGTTTCTACGATACTGACGGGTCTATCCTAAAGACTGGGAATACTCTATTTATATTCCTAACTCCTGCGGCTTTTACAGACTTTTTTAATAAATTCTTCACGAATACATAAACCCTGTATATGTTCGGGCCGGGAGAGTTGCAACTGATAGGTCTTGATAAGATGAAAGCTATATAGGCCATGGAAGATCAAATTATACTGAAATATACCATAGGATTGGTCGAGATTAGAGGCGGGGGCTATTATCACGAGACGTAGAAAATTAAAAAGAGGGACTGGTTCCTAAAATTATTACAATTAGAGAGGACATACCAGAAAACAAGCCCTGTGGCAAAGATTCTTGTATTCTTCGATAGGTACCTGAGGCTGTCAGTTGTTTGAGATTAGGCAGGCATATGGGTTGGGTTGGGGCAGGTTAATACTCCTTTAGCCGCGTCCGGGTTCTTTGCCCCCGGATTGGTTTGTTAATCTACTCTGTAGGTCTCTTCCAAGCTCTGCTCCAGCCCTCTATCTGGGTAAACCTTTTTATACTGTTGGTGCATACAGATTTTCTATTTTGCTATAAAAATCGCGTTTTAAGCGAGTGGAAATGTACATAAAACCTATAAAACATATATGATAAGTATCAATGTTTATAGCCTGCTCAAGTATAGTGGGTCTAGGGAAAATATATATATCTACACCAAACGAGTATAGGAGAGCCTGGCTATAAGGAAATCACCCGCCGATCTCATTTAATTCGCTATAGCCAAGTCCGCTGCTGACGACAGACACTGTGGAATCTCGGTCACTCGTTTTTCGCCTTGATCACTTGAACCTGGCTAGTACTTCTTAATGAGCCCCGGATAACATCAGGCCAAAGCTTGGGAGGGGAGGTGGCATCGACATTGAAAGCGGGTCCCGCCACTCGGGCGTCAGCTGACCGCGTGGAATTTGACTTTAACCCGAGTATGTAAAAAATTTAAATAACCGTAAGTTCCCTGAATTTCACCTTAGATTTCACATTCAAGCGTGTATCCTCTATACATTTCCATAAACCTGTTAATTACGCTATTACCCTAGTAGAATTGCCTACTTAATTACTTAACAAGTACTTTTAGGTATTTTATAAGCACCTTATTTTAATCAAGAGTAGTTTTACTCCTTTATAGGCTTGCTTTTGACCTTCAGAATAAAGTATATTAATTTAATAGTAAAGGTATTGAAAGTAAAAAGACGGTAAGATAGATACAGGTATAAATTTAACGTCGAATTTAGGGTACGGGCCAAATTCCACCCGCCTTCATGCCTGAGGCAGACTAGTGTGTTGATGCCAGCTTTTAGCGCGTTGAACCCAACTGCTTTCCGTTGAGACCCCGGGTGACCTGGATCCTCGCTTTATCCTCCAATTCACCTACTGCTGTCCTTTTCCGGACAAGACCGGGCTGACACTGGCAAACACGGACTAGGGTGTTTCAATCGGTCTAGAAATTTATTTTATTTTATTTTATTTTATTTTTTTGTTATACGTCAATCATGGGAAGCGCTTCTGATAGACACCAATGTAGTTATTTCGCTGGGTCTGTATGCTCGTCCATTTTCCCCAATCGTAGCACGTCAAATCCGACACCTGCTTTTGACCCATAAGCCTAGTCGGCACCCCAGCTGGTCGGGGGTTCCTGGAGACCGTCCAGATTATCGTGGGGAGCCTCGAGCCTCACGGCCCACCCGGACTATGTGCCGGAGCGCTTCCCGTGCGTTGCGCGAAGAAATCGAGATTTAACTCCGTTACGGAATGATATTTCTATCTGAACCTACCCGTCCCAGAGACAACGCAGAATCAAAAGTTACGGCGATTCAAGTTGCATCTATACGGAGTAAGGCTTGACCAATCGCACATTCAACAGTTAACAACCAGAGGCAGCCTGCGTTAGGTGGAGAATTGAGGATTCGTATTATTAACTGAAGAATTGTTTTCTCTTTAAATCTGCCTCTTTTACACCTTAGTTCGGCAGTGTCACTTCTTGTACAGGAACGCCTTGCTTGCCGGCCACATTACTATGCGGAAGCATGTCAAGAGGATGGTCCATAGACGTAGAGAAGAGGCGCACACTATCAGCAATATCATCTGCCAGCTTCTCCGCTCTCGGCTTCGCGATTGTGTCGGCTGGGAATGTCATCAACACGTCCAGGGAGCCACTGTCCCGCTCTAGACATATTATGAGAAGTTGACCTGGCGGCTGCGTAGCATTATGCCAGCTGACACTCGAGGTGGTTTCCACTCCGCCAACTGCATACTTGTTGCCTGATGGGGCCGGCTGGTGATGGACGAGACAGCCCAACGTTGTGTCCTTGGGCCAGTCAGTGCACTTGCTGATGATCTGGTCCAGAGGCATAAAGTCGTGAGTCGCGGTGGCGGTGTGCTGGGCGTGGACGTGGCGAAGCAAGTCTGCCACCGTGAATCCCTGATTGATGCTAATTCGGACTGGCAGCAGGTTGATGCACGGTCCGAGGACGGACTCTATGCCAGGTAGAGGGGAGCCACCCCGTCCGTGCGAGACTTGGCCCAGGATAATGTCCGGCTGGGAGGCGTGTCTGGAAATAGTCCATGCAATGGAGGCCCTGACCAACGTAAAGACCGTCGTATCGCGCATATGCAGGTCGTGCTTGATTTCCCTGCGGATTGTCATGGGCGCGGTATTGTTTGGACTCGGAGAGCTGGGGATACTGGTTGTACCAAATGGATCCGTACTCGCAGTCGAGACCCCCTGGAGGTTGCTTTTCCAGAAAGCGAGGGTCTCTGGATACTCCTGTCCAAGATGGCAATAGACAACGTCTCGGAACTGAGGGGCTGGCTGAAGCTCTTTTCCGTCGTATGCTTCTGCAATTGCCTGCCACAGTAGAGGCAACGATGACCCATCATACTGTGCGTGGGATATGTGAATGATGAAAGCCCATTCCGGACGAGTCTTGCTAGCTACAACCGTGAAGCTGGCCAACAGTGCGCCTCGTTTCGTCATAGGCGTAGGCTTTTCCTTAGATTGTTCTGTGACGTACGTCTCCGGGTCGTCGCAGGTGATGACATTGAATTCCGGCTTCACTTGATTCAGGACAACCTGAAGGGTTCGATCTGGTGTGTCGACGAATATAGATCGCAGAATGCTGTGATTCGACATGGCCTTTGAACAGGCTCGATATAGCCGGCTCATATCCAGGGGAGCAGAGAATATCTCCGCCATAGAAACCAAAGACGTGTTAGTGATGTAGAAGGACTGAAACCCGATTGTGGGAATGATATCGGCTACATTATTCACGGTGTACGGGTGTTCTCCCTGAAAGTGCGAAGCCAGAATATCGCGTCGTTCTTTCTCCGTGATGAGTGACCAGGGCTCATAAGACCTGCTGGCAATTGCCGTTTGCTTCTGCCGGCTCTTGGCGACGCTGGTCCATTCAGCGATGGTAGGGTACCGCAAGACATCGTGCGAACTAATGGATAGGCCTTCTGCACGCGCGGTAGCAGCGAGCTGCATCGCGGAAATGGAGTCACCCCCGAGGTGGTAGAAGCTATCGTCTGCGCCAACCGTATCCGCGGGTATTTTCAAGAGGTCGGTGAGGATCTTGTGGAATTTCCGAGCTATTACTCCCTCAATAGGCCGTTTGGTCTGCTGCCTTTTATCGCACGACTGCCAATATGCGGGCGGAGCCGCGTGAAGACGCTCGCGTAGTCGCGTCCGGTCCGTCTTCCCTGAACTGATCAGGGGAATATGTGATACGGGAACGACAATGTCCGGAACCATGTAGTTGGGGAGCGAATGCCGGAGTTCCTTGAGAGCTGTAGCCGCAGCAGCATTGAACCGTTCAGACGGGTCAAGAAGCACGTTAGAGCAACGATTACGCGGCTTGTGGAGAGCAGATTCTGTCTCGTCTATACCGCCGCAGACACAGGCCACAAGTCGGGGGACCAGCGACGGTGAGCCCTCAGAGGCGCCAGCCCGGGGCAAAGACAATTGCTCGACGACAACCTCCTTTGCCCCCTGGAATGACCGCCACATATGGTATTCGACATCGGCAAGCTCGACCCGCTGGCCGTGAACTTTGATCTGTCGATCTTTGCGGCCCAGGTATAGGAGTTGGCCACTATTTATGTCGTACCGGACAAGATCGCCTGTCTTGTATATTCGGCCATACCCTTCGCCATGAGCAGCCCGCTCCTGCAGCCACCCCGGATTACTGATGAAGGCCTCTCCTGTCCTCTCCGGATTGTTTAGGTACCCCTGCCCCACCGTAGG